>PNEQ01013765.1:0-23865 GCA_003012365.1 Medauroidea extradentata | reverse complement strand
TTGATCCGAAACTGGTTGTCGTACCACTTAACTTTTTCTGGACACCTTGGATAGACGTAGCTATGATTGTCGCGATGCACGCCCGTCTCGCCTTGCCGCCTTGGCGACAATCTTTTGTGCGCACCGCCGCTTGTCCCTGCGCGCGTGTCTCTGTTCGACTCTCGTGCGGTGTGCTTGCCTACAGTTGACTGTACCTGTGTTTCGCTGTCTCGTTTCGCGCGCATACTCTCTGCTAATGTTACACCTGCTATGCCTGCCATCTTTCCCACGTGACCTGAAGGTGCTACATCGTCGATCAAACACTTCTCTATCACGGATACCTGTGCCCCTGTGTCGACATTTGCCTCTACAGAGGGATTACCTCCTTGTATACTGAGGAACGGAGACATCTTAGGTACAGTACACGATGTGTCAGTTGTTATTTCTGTGTCTTCCGGCTTTGTTACTTCATCGATATCTATTTCTAGTTCACATCCATGTACTCTCGTACTAACCTCACTTAACATGTCGGCGCTGTTCCGGAAGTGGAAGGCATTCACCCGGAGCCTTCAAAAGTTTCCCTGTTTGGAGGGTGGGTTGTTTGTATGGCCGCTCTCATGGTATTCTTGAGGGGCCGAAGGACGAAACTCTTTCATTTCCCTGCTCCGGAATTCCCACTGGGGCGTGTCGAATCTGTGGCCGGCGAGCCTCTAGTCATCCTTTCTCTAGGCGTTTCGCTTCTCCACGGTTTGAAATCCTGTCTAGGGTGAGTGTATTCCCTTGTTAGACAGCGCGCTCGATCGACCAAGTGGTACTCGAATTTCTCCACGTTTGAATGAGAGCCTCGCAATCACTTACCCCTGCTGTGATAGCTGCGTCACGTAAATATTGTGGCAAATGTCTGATTAGGTAGTGTACTAATCTCTCTTGTGAAAATGGCGTGTCAAGAAACTCGCATTCCTCAACCAACTCCCATAAGTAGTCCGCTATACTGACTCCACTGTCGGGCTGGTAACGACCTTGAAATATTTCCTGGATCAGCTTATCCTGTTCGAGTGTGTTCCAATATCGCCTCATGAATACTTCACGACACTGTGCATATCCGTCCCATTTCTCCGACATACGCTGCCCCCAAATTTCTACCGAGTCGACGAGTCGTGAGAGAAATAACTCAACCTTAAGTATCTCGAGTACACACGCATTGCGCAAATATTTGTCCATGCGCTTAATGAATCGTAGCGGGTGGGCGTGCGTTGACCTACCTGAGAATGGAACCACTACCTTATCTATGCTGGGAATAGCTGCCGTCTGTACGTATCCGCTGCCTGTCACCATACCCTGCGTGAATGTGCTGGCTTGCTACGTCTCTAATACAGCTACACGCTGCCCTAACACGTTAACTTCCTCGGATGTTTTCCTAGTTTCCCCTTGAACGCGTCCTAACTGTACTGTAGTCTCATTAACCTGTGGTACTACTCTGGCGTTCTGTTCATCAACTTGTTCGCGCAATGCCTGATCGTTCCCTATACAGGCTGTTACATGGCGGTTGATTTTACTTTCTACGCGGCCTACCTCTGTGGTTAATGTAGCACACCGCTCTTCACCCTGTCTCTCTAAGCGATCCTCAACTGCATGTAATTTCTCATCAACCTGGCTGATGTACTCTCTCATCGCATCTCTAATTTCTGCCCTTGTTTCGCGCCTCGATTGCTCGATTTGCCCCTGTATTTTTCCTATCTGCTCGCGCGTCTGCTCTTGCATTACTCGTGTCTGCTCCGATTGTCGCTCTAACATTGCCTGCATTTGCAACATGAAACACTGAAGTTGTGACTCACCTTGCGGGTTAACCTGTACCACCTGTGGACTATCTCTGCTACCCTGACCTGCCTTACTTCCATCTCTCGTCTCGGAGCTACACGCCACATCACCTGCCAATGCTGTACCTTCGTCTGTCGATGCCATATTGTTGTCCCCCATACACAAACTCCTTAAGGATACCTCATCCTCAGTTGACCAACTATTCTGCTGTTCCATACCTACCAAGGAAAGTCGACCAGTTCTCATTAAATAAATGGCGTCAGGCGACACTTACTGTAAAAGAAAAAAAAACTGATGACCATCTGGCGTTTCGTGACTCGACGCACAGCTGATTATCGTGCACTTACACACACTCGAAGCGGAGGCCGTCAATCTCTGGTGTACCGATGTTGGTTCTGAACAATTGAAGGTAATAATGGATGTCTTATATCACCAATCTGTAGATGTTGCCTAGTTGCTGTAGCTGGAGGCGTTGACCCTCGCGCCGCCGAGCTCCGGAGACAGGAGTCCGCAGTTCGATGCCCAGTCCAGACACCAAGCACCTTGCCGTCGCTGTGTAGCCTCTGCCGCGTCGTCTCTCGTAGCTGGTGTCGTGATGTCCCGTTGTTCCTCTGCGATACCGTACTCGTCGTGGTGTGTCTCTCGTCGTTCGTCCAGCGATCGACTCCAGTTCGTAGCACCCGCGGTTCGACACAGTTCTACTTTAGTCCCCGTTTCGGCAGTGTTCAAACAACAGTTCAGAACAGCGGTATCGCGTGCGAATTTGTTTACGTTCCTGTTGCCGAACTGTCCGTCTTCGATTCCCGTCACTCGCGGTTTTGAACAAGAGTCTTATCTCAGGCGTGCGGTTCGTCGAGCCCTGAGTTGGCGCGCCATATTTACGACGTTCGGTTTTTTTATTTTTAAATATATTTATTTATTAACTGTTTCTGCCGGTGTTTTCGTCTATTGTTGCTGTGTGCAAGTTCTGGATACTATGTTACTAGATAGTGAAAGAGTTGCAAGTATTTTTGTCCGGGTAGCACGTCGTTGCTGTCCTCTCGGGGCGGACCGATACTTATGACGATTTGTCGGTATGGCTCTTAAGCAATATGGTCGCGCGCACGGAGCCCCGGCAACTAATTGGAATATTAAATGCCGCGCAATCACTGTCTCTCTCCACTTACTACCCAGAGGTGTCTCGGCCCGACGTACTTTGTGACTCGGTGAACACTTAATGGCGTCCCGACGCCCAAAACAACGACAATGATGGCGCCTCGGCCCACAATATTGAGCGTCTCTACGCCTAGCTTCGACGCCTGACGGTGGCACTCTGCCCTACCGTCGCCGCGATTCGCCGACGACCTCCTCGCTTGACCACGTCCGTCCCGGACCGACGCCGGCTCGCTTCTCCCCTGATTTGCGCCAAAAACCCCCCGTCACTTGGTCAGCAAGCTCCGGTTCCTTTTGGGCCAATCAGGAGTCAACTTACACCCGATGGCCCCGCCTCTCGAGGACAACAATTCCGGCCAGAACCGTATTTATTAAATCATTGCTTCATTTCTTGTCACTATATACATTCATTTACATAAAATGGTTCATTTACTTGTTCACATTATTGATCTCTTAATTACTACATATCTATTACACTGTAACAACTAGCAAAGCCATTGGCTGGACCCCTCCCCTCGTGACCAGCTAGGGAGGTGGTTCGAGCGGAGGTGGGGTGAGGCCCCAAGACACACTATGCACCTGCTCGTCTCCCTCGTTTTCACAAGGACAAAATATATACAATTTCTTATTTTACACATAAAACTTGGTGTAGTAATGGTATTTCGATGAGAACTATTGCAATGTGATCGTGATACAATGACGAGGAGAATGAATGGTCGCAAGACATAGTTATTATTGCACATTAATTTATGATGGTTGACACTGATAACTATTGAATTTACTAAATAGGGGTGGCGACCATATGGCGCATGTCTAATAAAGGTTGCAAGTTCGAAACCAACACCAGGGAGCAGAAATTTTTTACTCATCACTTTTCACCCATTTCACTCCCTTCGGTGGGAAATTTCGAAAATTCTTGAAATTACTTTTCAGGTATCAATCTTAAACAAAATTCACGTTTCATATATAAATATCAATAGGGTCGATATATATCAAATCTGAATCGAAACACTATTTACCCTCTTTTTCACCTCTTTGAGGTAGAATTCGGAAAATATATTTTAATGGTATTTTGGATATTTACATAATCATCAATCTAAAGCAAAGAGCATTTTGAATTCTCGATTGGTTCGATAGATACGAAGGAATAATAGAAAACACAATTCACATATTTTCACCCCTTAAATAAATAATTTCGAAACGTCTTGGAGTCCTGTCATATTAATTTGTATACGCAACCAATTGAAGTGAATTCAATTAATAGTCTATACATCTTGAAACCAGCAAGGTATTGTCGTGTTTCTCACGTCTAAGGGACACCAGTAAAGTAGTCTAAAATGTGATTTATGGGTTTTTCAAAATTCAGTCTCTTAGGATGTGAAAAGCCCTGGAATGTGTTTTAGATACATTTTCTATACATATCCAACCCATCGAAATATTCAGTTTAATTTTTGCTTCAGGATTATGATTAGAAAGTTGCCGCAAAAAGTTTTTTTCATTATTTTTTTTTTTTAATTCTAACTCTCGGTACTGTACAGGGGTTATATGTGACTTATAATGAATGATCGATTTTGCTTTGACTGAATGACCTATTGTCGTGATTTTCACTTCACTTGGATTCTTGAACAAATAGTTAAAGTGTGAAGTTACGATATTTCGAAATTCAACACCTAAAGGAGCGAAAAGGAATAAAAATTTGTTTTCAATCAGCCGATGATACGTATCATAAGCAATAGAGATATTGAGGTGGTGTTCGCATCAGAATGATGCTCACGCAAGTACCTAAAAAAGTAATCTAAGAATTTTAATCTATAAGATAACTTAATTATTAAGAAGACAACTTAGTTTGTAAACTTTCAAGGCAGACGATGAAAAGCAAACACGACCAGCGAGAAATAAATTACACCGGAGTTTCGTTCTAACCTACAGTTATATCGTTGTTGTACAACCTCTATAAGCCTAGGAAATTTGTATTTTATTTTTAAAATTAGTTTTCGTGAATAATTTCGACGTTATGTGGTGCAGCTGTTTGTAGATCCGGTCTACTGTTCCAAAGGTTCTTGACTCAAGTGCCATTAAAGATGTGCGAATATGCAATTCTGACACATTGAACCAGCAAGACAAATTAAATTAGTGCAATTTGGATGAAGTTGAAAAGTGGTAAAAATATATAAAGATGTCTACTATCCATTAAAGTTCCTAGACAGCGTCATCCCCAATATACCATCTCACTAATATCAGGGTTGGGGCACAAAATAAGTTAATGTTTCTGCAAAACATTATCCTGCCGAAACTGCCTAATGCACTTAACTTCAAGTGAAGGTTTTGAAAAACAAGTATATTATTGAGGGCACCATCACTAATGGTTGTGCTCGGGGGAAATCAATCTTAATGCCACGTAAATTGCGTATCTCATTCGATTTCCCTCTTACATTTAAAAGTCTGTGTAACTATCCCACAAAATCAACTTTGCTGTGACTGTAAATAAGGCTCAGGTGAAATCTCTGTTAGTAGCTAGGAAAAACTTAACATAGCTAATTATCCTGCTACAGAGTTAACTCGACTAGCAGCTTTGTTGTTATAGCACTTGATTTAACTACCTATCTGGTGCTCAAAGACAAATATTATCTGCTATGAGTAATACACGAGAGCAAAGCCGCGGGGGACTGCTAGTATTTTATATTTCTGAAACAGTGTTTTGCTGCTGCTGTAAATATAAGATGTCGCAACAGTCGCCCTTTTACCAATTAGGGAACGATATATACACGCGTGTATTTATACACACATATGTACGTTCGCATATGCATAAATATATACACATATATGTATAAGCTATTCATATAATATATAAGTTATTTACTGATAATACTATATACTTTCGAACGTGAACACTGTAATCGGCATTTTGAATAGTCGATAGGAATACGTTATGAATGTATGTATAGCGGTAATATAATAATTTCTACTGTAAATAATTGTTGTAAAAGCTAAGAGAGGTTCTGTATGCCTGGGAACTAGGTTTCAAAGAAGATACGTTGTCGGTGGTCTGCACCCCTTCCTTGCCAACATCAGAACAAGAAACATGTCACACCACAGGGACTACTGACAATTAGAGGTATGTAGGACCGGATAATTTTCGGACCTGGATTCGAAACCTCATCCAGCTCGTCGGAATGGTTCCCGGTACCGGTTACGGCGGACCCATTGGGTCCGGCCGTCTGACTGCGTGCAAGACGGTTCATGGTGATAAAATTCAACGGAAAATTCAAATGTATTGCGTACTGACCATAAAATGAAACAATCAGCAACCTTATTTTATGCTGATTCCCGGCTCTTTACCCCATCCCAAAACAAAATGTTTTACAGTTTGTTACAGTCGGGTGGAAAAATTAAAATTGGTTGAAATAGATACATTCGCATGCATGCAAAAGTAATGTTACACTGTTATAACTGCACAAGTCCTGCTCCAGTGGAGAAACCTGTATAACTATAATTTGCGGATGAAAAAATTGCAGGATGTAATACATAACTTATAAAGATAATGAAATGGTAAATTGATATATAAGGAAGGGTGTCGGAATTGTTCGCAACAGTTCAGTTTCAGCCACTGAAACGAGAGTTGGAACTGGTTGCAACAGTACAAAATTTGCTGGGCAAACACGTACATAGCTAATGAATCCAGTGGCTTAGCCATGATATGTATTTGGGATGGGAGGGGGGTTCAAATGGGAAATTATATAATGGAACACCGATCCCCACAGTCAAATTAGGCTGCAGGCCATGACTATATATATTTCCAAACAGTTTTATGTAGATAGGTTTGTTTTGCAAACAATTAAAAATGCCACCATCAAAAGAAGTCCTGAAACAAAATTTGAATTGCCATATTACTATTTATAAATCGGATAACTTTGCATTTTCAATTACAACACTAGCAGTAGAGCAAGTCAGTTCTCGTTCATCCGTGGAGCTGTACCTGTAGCGTGAGTTTGATTTCATTGAAACATTTCCGTGTATTTGGTTCCCTCTCCGCCGGAACACAAAACTTTCGCGCGCACACAACTTACCATTCCCCTCCCCGCTCAATATAATTTCTACATTACTTTTCACAACTACATCCCCCCCCCCCCTACGGTCTCGCGTGATCGAGAGTCAATATCTCTCCTTCCTTTTTTCCTTCCCCCTTCCTCATGACCAACCCAGTTCAGTTCTGTTCCAATTCGGTTCCAGTTCCGCTGTGGAGCTGGAGTTGGTGCGCGAGTCAGATTTGATGGAAACAGTTCCAGCATACTTGGTTCGTGTTACCACTGTCGGGTCACGAAGCAGCGCATCTGTCACCTACCTCCCCCCTCCCCATCATTATTGACACCCGCTACTTTTCTTGACTCCTCCTCTTTCCCTTCCGCACCCTCCGAATCGCGCATCATAATTTTGTCCATATCTTCCTTCCGCCAGTTCGCCACCTGCTATTTCAGATCCGAGCGGATTTGGTTCTATTTACAATGCGGAACTATATCCACCACTCCGACGTGTGATCCAGTTCCGTGGTTCCATATCCATCCGGACCTACACACCTCTACTGACAATGCTGCCAACCCTGTATTCTGTGTTGCGAGGCAGTGCCGTCAGCGTCTGGCAACTGCGAAACAACACCATTGTCTGGCTTCGCCAAGGAACGTAAGGAGCAGGGAAGACACTTCAAGAGATAATGGCACACGCCCACCCAAGAAAAATAAGGGAAGAGGGCATCCAATCAGGGGCCATCTTGTAAGCAAAGCGTATATAAATTTGTAATTAATGTTTCAGGGTTTACGTAAATTTATGTGAAATCGCTAACAATAATGTAGAAAATGTTGTGATATTTTGATGTTTGAAATAAAAAAGAAGGATAACAAATGGCAAAGTGGTCAGAATAGGTAGGGACTCGGTGCAAGGAGGTGTGGCTATAGTCAGGAAGCAGTCCGGGGATTGGTTGTCAGGTTTGAAAGGGACATCGCGCTGTGGCGGGCCTGAAGCGCGTGTTTTGTGGGGACTAGGGCTCGACCACTCGAGGTACAAGGGCATGGTGTTCGCGGTGCAGCGATATATTTGCGGTTATTAACTGAGGGTGTCTCTGGTGTGAGCCTCTGAGCTTGGAGGACATAGGTTCAACATGTCGCTTACGAAACGAGCAGGTTTGTGATTTTGGATTAAATCTTTTAACTAAGCACCCCGTCTAGCGACGCCGAGAGCGGCGGGCGTGATGTTCGCACGACACTAGCAAACAAGGCGAGTGCTTACATTTGTAATCAGAATTTTTGACGGGGCTGTATAATCGGCGACGTCAAGTTATCCGTCTAACAGTGACGTAAGCCGCGCCTCCTTGAATATACGCTTAGACGAAGTCCGGTAGCTCGCCAGTGTTGAAGGGTTTTTATATCATGAACAATAAGTGACTAAAGAAATGTCCCTATGTTCGGAAACGATGGAAAACCGAATTCGTGAGGGCTGAACTGGAAACCTTATCATAATTCTCCTGAATGTAAGTTCAGATCTGCTTAACAAAATAGGTCCACTTCTTGCAACTGACTTGTCACACAAAATTTTTACAAGAAAATTTTTGAAAGTTGTAATGATTCTAAATGAAAAATTAATTAAAGATCCCATTGTTATTTATGTCAAGCAGTTTGCCAAGAATATATCTTATGCTTTGTCGAAGAGAATATTTTGATAATGCAATTTGAGTAAATATAATGGCTAAAAAACGGAAAATACAATAAAATTGCCTAACACTGCCTCTTAAGACTACGCTACGAAGGCTGACTACAGTATAGTCGTGTAAGTGACGCCAGACTATCGACAGTTATTTAACTTTATATTATATAATTTACATAACTTGTCCAATATCTTTGTACCAATATGTACGGAAGAAAATATCAAACGGATGCAGTAAAACAACAAGTTTAATTACATCTGACATTCACTTGTTAAAATAATCCGTGTAGCATGAGTAACAAATACAGTGGGAACATTTAAACCAATGGTCGGCAGTAAAGTATTGTTTATTGAGAAGGACATGGAAGTAAATAGTTGAGTGTGAGCGGGCTATACACGCTGTAGACACACCAGCAGACTGCACGGAGCGGAAGATACGACCACAGGCGACGTCACAAACATTCATCTGCGCTCGCTTTTTGTCGCTGCAAGCAGCCGGCGTGGCACGAGAACAAACAAGCTTGGCCACGACGGGAACAGCACGCAGAGAAAGAGAGAGAACTCACCTTGGAGGCTGGGAGTTGCAGTGACCTGGTTCCTAGAGAACAGCTCTCACCTCTGCGCTCTCTCTCACAAACACTCCGTGATGTCTGTCATAAACAACACTAGCTCATTTTATTTATGATTGAACATTTTTTATTTGAAATTATTTATACATTACACATCGTGAAAAAAAGGACAACTTTTCTTCAACCGAGTTTCAATACCGTAACCAAAACCATTTCACTAAGAACAATTAAACAAGGCCCACTGAAAGTTATGTTCATACGGAGACTATTAGTACGCTAGCAAACCTGTCGATAGGAATCGAGTCAAGAAGTTGTCGAATTGTGCGTCGCATGAATTCTGTTAGCTGTAAGAAATATACGTATCGATGAATCGGTCAACTGTTTGAAAAACAGTTCGGTGTCCTGTGCCGTGAAAGAGACAGTGAAACTTGGTTTGCCGTGGTCAAAGCTGCAGGTTTGTTAGAAAGTGTGTACGGTACGTGATTTATATCTCTGAACTTGGCATGACACATTTTACTAAGGTACGTACGGTGTATTCGGTTTTCTATAAAACTGCATGGGACATTTGAATGTCAGTGGGAAGGCACTAATAATGATCGAGTCCCACGACCTTAATAGGTTGCGATTACTTAAACTAATCATTGTGGTGGTCATTTCTGATAGAATTCGAAAATTATATGTACCGACAGAGCACATTTATTACGAATGGATTTCAACGTCTAGTTAAAAACCGAATCTAACTTATAATTGTATAAGTGACATTTTTACAGAAAATGTTAAGACAGTGCTACCATAACTGACGGTAAGTAACGTAAAAAAAGTTACAAAATTTTCAGGCTGAACATATAGGCCTACGTCATGTCCTAACAGTTCTACAAAAATTGTTTGACTATATTAAAATTATCCAAGAAACATTGATATTAAAGTGTATATATTTATATAAATGCAAACAATAGTGTAGTTTTCGGGACCAAATAGCTACTTATAAATAGAATTTTTTTTGGTTATTTTTTTAACGGTATCACAAATAAAGTATATGAATACATTATATTAACAAAAGTGATCTAATTCTTCCAGTTCACCACAATGTCACATCTCCTGGTTCGTCATCGTCATCTCTTGGTCTTAGCATTAAAGAGGCTTATCCCACCAGTTCTTCTCCAATGATTATTCAAATATGATAAATTCTGTTTCAGATTCACTTGGAGAACACGAACTACGTAGTGGTTGTAAAATGGAAACAAACGTAAATGTATCACAATGCAAGTAATTTGGAGGTCCCAAAAATGTACTTGAAGAATATTTTGTAACGAAATAGGCCTTCATGTTGCCAGTACTTCAAATTCCATTTTAGTGGGCTAACTGAATCATGATTATGTTCGAAAATACGAGCGTTCTGAAGATAACAAAAAAGTGCAATAACTTAGTCACGAACATTGCACCCTTCCATGTTCTTCCAGGAGTTTCCGAATGGCGAGAAAGTCAGGCCTGAATGGTTACTGTATTCTACGTCAGATGGTTGAGTATATTGGTTTATTTGTAAACTTTCTGGCTCTAATTCTTCCACTCACTTTTGTTCAGAAGGCTTCAACGACTGGGAACACGCAATAAAGTCTCTCGGCCACGAAAATGGCAAGGAGCATAGAAATAATATCTTGGTGTACTTGAAAAGCTATTAAAAGGTTGGATGAATCGGTACAGAACTTCAGATCGAAATTAATAAGTAATGTGAATATTAGCAGAGTGTTTTGTATAGTTAACTCTGTTGTAAGGTTTTTGGTTGAAACAGGAGTACCTAATGGGGTGTTTCATCACATTGTAAAAGGCTCAAGGACGTAAAGTAACATTCTATAAGAGTAGATTCCACATGTAATGTATCTCACACTGATCGACATCCATCATTAGATATGTAATGAATGGTGAAACAATTGAAAGGTTCTTGAAATACATTGCCATTCGTGACAATTCATCCGAAACACTCTTCAAAGAAGCAACTGGTTTACTGAGACACAGTGGCATTCTTCTTGAAAACTGCCAGGGACGCAATGCATCACACATAAGTGGCAAATAAACTGGTTTGCAATCAAGAATTAGACAAGAAAACCCACGGGCAGAATTTATAGCACGTTCTTTCCACTCTTAGAATCATGGTATGGTAGCAGCAGAAAGCAACCAAAGGGCTTCAATAATTTTTGACTTCACTCAATCACTGCTCATCATTTCTTCAGCATCAACTTATAAATGTAATATTTTGTTATCTGCTATGACTGGTTCGAGGGTAAGACTAAACCCTCTCTCTAACACAAGTTGTCCAGCTAGGTTAAATGCTGTATTAGCAATGAAAGAAGAATATAAACGACTGAGTCAGCATTGGATTAGATTAGAAATGACACTGAGTAGTCTGATGATACGAAATTAAAAATTGTGGGTTTGAAGTTCATTGAAAGATTTGAGACATTCTTTATCGCTAACCTTTGGAATGATATATATCTTGATAAGCATCTACAAGGTCAACAAAGTTCAGCAAAAACCCGCTTTAACTTTGTCAGTAGGTGTAAAAATTCTCGAGTCCCTCAAATGACACGTCGAACACGAAAGAGGCCGTTTTCACAGGTACTAAAGTTTCGCTTTGGCGATAACTGAATACACTAACAGTGATAATTGTAAGGGCAGAACTAATGTACGAAGCACTGACTTTATTTTTTCGAGAAACCCTGATTCTATTCTTAGTAGAAGAGAGAAATTTAGAGTTGAGACTTACCTTCCAATTATAGAAACATTGGTGTTGAATATAAAACTACGCACAAAAGCATATAAGAGTTTTGAAAAAATTTGGATTTTTGGAAAATTTGATTGATCTTCAAGAAGAGAAACGGAAAATCTGTTGTGAAGACTTCGCGTCTGCATACAAACAATAAGAAAGCAAAAGCAAATAGAGCTTACTGAAGAATTACGTTATTTGAAGAGCTGTCTTGAAGAAAACAAAGAGACTCTGCAGCATCTACAACTTTGTAACAATTCACATTGTGAACATGCTGATGAAGCAGAAATTGGGTTGGAAAAGTAATGGACGAAGATTCGGAGGGAGCTGATGATAGATAGATATACTTCCACAAACAAGTTGAATTTACCCATTTTACCATCGTCTGTATGAAAATGGATCTTGTCAGCATTTTAAATTGTATAACTTTACCTGACAATTTTCTTATTTGCTATTGTGTCAAACGCTTCGGGTAAAAGATAGTTTTCAAAATTCAAGATAGTTAAAAGTGTTTAAAAGAAGTGCTATGCAATAAGAACGATTAAACAATTTGAGCATTTTCAGTATCGAATGTGATATATTTAGTGCGATCAACTTTAATTATGTAATAAAATACTTTGATTTAAAATGATAAAGGAAGAGTCTATGTAAATACTGTTGGAAGACATTCAGAGAAAAGAGTTTCTACAAAAAAAAAAGAATTTGTTAAAAACTTGAAGTGTATAATTAACGGGGAAGATAACATAATTTTTGTTAAAAAAAATTAGTTTTTAAAGGCTAACACATTTTTACTTTTGAAATATGAAAATATTTGTTTTTAATACATTACACAACAGTAATTTTAAACTCAGATTTTGTTTGTGCAACATGATTTTCTGATTTGTGTTGTATTAATTACGATTATGTAACTATTTGTTGATTTCAGTCCCACGTCTGTAGTTATGGCTACCAAACAGCTCGCGGCATTTTAAAACATGACAGGCCTTTTATATACTACTGCCTGTCATATGGACATATAAATTTCGATAATAGTTGAAAAATATTACTTTTAACTAGATTAATTTAAAATAAAGATATATAGGGAACTATCCCCTAAATACAAACATGAAATCATTTTACTTAGATTCAGACAAAATGTAGTTGACGATAGCACAGGACTCCAGAGGTGATATCACTGTATTTTACCGGTATTAAATGTACAGAAACTTATTCATGTCCTTAAATTTTATTATGTAAGACTCGCAGTGTAACGTTTTTCAGTGCAATAAATTATTTTAAGTGCGAAACTTTCGTTATTATATTATAGTATTTTCATTTTTATCTTACAAGACATACTAAAGTGTTTGAAATGTAGTTGGTTATCTATTAATATATAAAATAGCGTAAATATCAAACACGCCAGCCGCTAGCTGGCGGGTTTTCTTGGATCTCCAGTTTCCCCCGCCCTTTCATTCCGGCACTGCACCATACTCATCTCATATCACCCCTCACCAGCGCTAAAGACCTCAATGTTGATTGCTGACCAAAATTTTTCACTCACTCACTCACACACTCCTCAAGCATAGTAGAAAAAACTACCACACAAACATAAATAAAGCCATACAATGTGAGTGTACTTTGTTTCATACTAACTACAATTTACGACAAAGAATGAAAGGGGCCTTTTCTTAGGATAGTGCTCTCTGTAGTTTGCCACGGGTCTGAGTGCACACGTGTGGGTCTGACTGCACACGTGTGGGTCTAAGTGCACATGTATGATCTGACTCTACACATGTGGGTCTGACTGCACACGTGTGGGTCTGACTGCACATGTGTGGGTCTGACTGCACAAGTGTGGGTCTGAGTGCACACATGTGGGTATGAGTGCACACGTGTAGGTCTGAGTGCACACGTGTCGGTCTGACTGCACATGTGTGGGTCTGAGTGAACATGTGTGGGTCTGAGTGCACATGTGTGGGTCTGAGTGCACACGTGTGGGTCTGAGTGCACACGTGTGGGTCTGACAGCACACGTGTGGGTCTGAGTGCACACATGTGGGTCTGAGTGCACACATGTGGGACTGAGTGCACACGTGTGGGTCCGAGAGCACACCTGTGGGTCTGACAGCACACGTGTGGGTCTGAGTGCACATGTGTGGGTCTGAGTGCACACGTGTGGGTCTAACTGCACACATGTGTCTGAGTGCACATGTGTGGGTTTGACTGCACACATGGGGTCTGAGTGCACACATGAGGGTCTGACAGCAAACATATGGACCTGAGTGCACACGTGTGGGTCTGACAGCACATGTGTGGGTCTGACTGCACACATATGGGCCTGAGTGCAAATGTGTGAGTCTGACTGCACACGTGTGGGTTTGAGTGCACATGTATGATCTGACTCTACACATGTGGGTCTGACTGCACACGTGTGGGTCTGACTGCACATGTGTGGGTCTGACTGCACAAGTGTGGGTCTGAGTGCACACGTGTGGGTCTGAGTGCACATGTGTAGGTCTGAGTGCACACGTGTCGGTCTGACTGCACACGTGTGGGTCTGAGTGCACACGTGTGGGTCTGAGTGCACGTGTGTGGGTCTGAATGCACATGTGTGGGTCTGAGTGCACTTGTGTAGGTCTGACTGCACATGTGTGGGTCTGAGTGCACATATATGGGCCTGAGTGCACATGTGTTGGTCTGAGTGCACACCTGTGGGTCTGAGTGCTCACGTGTGGGTCTGAGTGCACACGTGTGGGTCTGACTGCACACGTGTGGGTCTGAGTGCACATATGTGGGTCTGACTGGACATGTGTGGGTCTGACTGCACATGTGTGGGTCTGAGTGCACATATGTGGGTCTGACTGGACATGTGTGGGTCTGACTGCACATGCGTGGGTCTGACTGTACACGTGTGGGTCTGACTGCACATGTGTGGGTCTGACTGCACACGTGTGGGTCTGATCGCACACGTGTGGGTCTGACTGCACATGTGTGGGTCTGACTGCACATGTGTGGGTCTGAGTGCACATATGTGGGTCTGACTGCACATGTGTTGGTCTGACTGCACACATGTGGGTCTGAGTGCTCACGGTGGGTCTGACTGCACACATGTGGGTCTCAGTGCACATGTGTGGGTCTGACTGCACCTTTGTGGGTCTGACTGCATACGTGGTGTCTGTGTGCACACGTGAGGGTCTGACTGGACATGTGTGTATCTGACTGGACATGTGTGGGTCTGATTGCACATATGTGGGTCTGACTACACATGTGTGGGTCTGAGTGCACACATGTTGGTCTGACTGCACATGTGTAGGTCTGACTGTATATGTGTGGGTCTGACTATATGTGTGGTTCTGAGTGCTCATATGTGGGTCTGACTGCACATGTGTGGGTCTGACTGCACATGTGTAGGTCTGACTGCACATGTGTGGGCCTGAGTGCACATGTGTTGGTCTGAGTGCACATGTGTTGGTCTGAGTGCACATGTGTGGGTCTGACTGCAGATGTGTGGGTCTAAGTGCACATGTGTGTGTCTGAGTGCACACATGTGGGTCTGAGTGCGCACATGAGGGTCTGAGTGCACACATGTGGGTCTGAGTGCACATGTGTGGGTCTGAGTGCACATATGTGGGCTTGCACCAATGAGGGGACCTATTCTGTAAATTTTCAGTCTCTTATTCGATCTTTATATAAAGATAGTTGGTGGGCAACTATCTTTATTATGAGAATTCATATTCTGTAACTAAAAATGGTGTCGTGACTGTCTTTTAAAATCTTCGTGACTCTCTTTATATAAAGGTAGGGTTCTAGTGTATTGTTACGAGACAAAGTTCATGAAAATGGCCGACGTATTTAGGTTTTGTTATACGGCCATGCTCGTTGGAGAACAAATACGATTGAAATATTGCTTGGAAGAGGACAGAAATACATTATTTTATTTTCCTTCAATAATGAAACATGTTTGGGGAATTATATGTCTGTTTATATTAACTTGTAATGCCGACGCAAACAACAAATTCAATAAAACCTGCGTGCTTCTATCTCTTGGCCAGAGATACTAACACAGCGCCAGTGCTGCTATCTCTTGTAAGCGCAGCACACTACCTTTTCACGAAAGACAGGATGAAGTTAAAATTTTTAAAATCGGAATTCCAAAGAGGAACAAATATGATTTACACAATTTAAACTAAACTTAAGTAATTAGTGGTTCAAAACATGCGGTGAAAAGGGAGAAAATATGATTTAGCAAAATGTATGAAGGTTTTCTAAACACATCCTACAGTGTTGCCAAGTATATAGAGAAACTGGAAAAGAGAGGTGTTAGAGAATACGATATAAAGACAGTTACGAGTGACTATCTTTACCAACAGTGAAGTTAGAGAATAGACCCCCATAACTTATGAGGCCAGGGGCCTTATTCTGTATCTTCTCCTCGGTAACGTCAGTCATCCGTTACTGACTCTTGATAGCGTCAGCGATACAGATAGTCACTCGTGACTGTCTTTCAATGGTGTTCTATTAACCATTTTTGTATCGTTCTTTAACAGATTTGATATAGGTTTGGCAACATTGTAGGTACCTTTCCGAGACCATTAAAATCGCACAGTTAGTGTTATATTTCTGGCCATTAGTAGTAACACATGGCCACACTATTTACATCTTGCTCACGGTCGTGAAAGTGTTTTTAGGTTAAAGGTTGGGTAATGGATCAACTTTGTGAAATGGAGGCAGAAGCTACGAAGTTTCGTTCTAAGAGAACGACTGTTTGGCAGTACGAAATATAGGAATTTTTCAGAGGAAAATTTTGATACCGAAATGTTTTTATTTTTCGTGTATGAACAATCGCCTATATTGATCTTCGTCCGTTTCTGTGAACGGATTTAGGGTATCACGTGTTTGCCTCCTCATCAATCGCATTTGCCTACGCTTTTCCTTATTTTCGAGCACTTCTAGGAAATATAGCCTTCGAAATGCCGCCGCCATATTTACATTTTCACGCACACAATCCCGTTAACACCACCTCCCTAGCTGCTGTTACATAAAGTCGCTCACGAAGCGTTTGAACGTCAGCCACGACGCAATGAAGAGTTACAGAATACGACTTAGTCTCGTAACGATAGTCAAGTGGTGACATTCTCTACGTAAGGAACGTATGTGAACACAAAATAGTTACAGAATAAGCGCCCAGACGTTATATTACCGACACCTTCTACCATACTTATAAGACGGAAGAGTAACTACGACGAATTAACCCTACATTTTCCCGTCAACCCAAAAAAGTTAGAATAGAAATATTAACCCACATTTCAGCACAACGAATTGACGTTGTGTCGATCCACATTGTACCGCAACATGTTGCAAAGTTGTGAATCTGTGAGCTGAATTGCGGTTTATATATTGTTATTGACAGCTAATTCACGTTTAATTTAGACTGACATTTGAAAGGTTTTGTCGGTAATCTGAACTTACATTTGCTTCCATAGTATTTAACACATTTGTTTTCACCTCCTGCTCTGGCATTCTTCGTCTTAGATATGCTTACGGCACAAATATTCCACTTATGTTGTGTCATTCAGTCTCAGTTTTCTCGTTGCTCCTCACGCTCTATGATTCCTTGCTTTCATTCTCTATCTTTATGTATCAATACCGAACCCGGTATTCTCGCGAAGTGCCATTCCTGCCATCTAGACTTGGTTTCTGCTCGGTCATGCCATTAATAACTCTCCAGCTTTGACTTTCATATAACCTTTTTAATGCTCTTTCATTCCAGCTCATGGTCTATCATTCCTCCATATTTGAGCCTCCATCCTCAGTTATAAGCTCCTCAAACTATCGTCTTAAGACGCTTGCTAGGAGCCATCTTCTATTTTGCTCACGCTACATCATTCCATTTCAGTCTTCTCCAGCTTTGTTTTTTCATTACTACCTGACCTCACGATGGTAGGAAGCAGCGATACTCATTGGTCCTGACATCACAACATTAAATGTTTGTGTACTTACCAAGCCCTCAACTTATAACACGGTTATAAAAGCGTCAAGGACATTTATTTGAGGTCATCTGTAGGGACTGGAAAATTGCGCGAGTTCAATGGCCTGCAGGCTACAATCCCCCATTGTACTATGCATACTCACGTCTCAACTATTCGTCAAATTCAAATAGCTGCTACTCAGTGGAACAGCAGATAAAGATCTAATAAACGGGGCTTCAGTATGCATATTACAATGGATTCTCGCCAACAGGTAATTGAACTCGCGGAATGTTCTAGTCCCTAGTCACCTGACATACTGAACGACATTTTTCTCTCGTTAAATGTATCAGAAAAAATTTATGGAACTGAAATTTGTCCTCTGTTCTTAATTTCAAATACCCACTATATTTTGTATTTCATTTTCAGTTGTTAACAAAGTCAAGGATGTATTTATTTAAGATTAATCACACTAGAACTCATTATTAGAAACATTTACACATACTATATGTTTCGGACACTGGAACAGACATGATACAATTATGCCACAAGAGAAATCTCGGTTTGTTGAAGTGCCGAGTATACACGAGTACGTACTACCGCCTAGCCACAACTGCGATACGCAGCGCCCAAGTATGCGACAAGAGCGGTTACACTATGATTGCAGTAGCACTGTCCAACCCTCTGGACTATAAAATGTACTAGTACCATTTTGCACAGTCTCGAGTCTCGTACCTGAACACACGCAGCTTGTCATCAGTCTACACACGTCAGCTTTTCTGCAGTATTTTGTCCTTCACTTTGATAGTACGTGAACTCAATAACGTGGAGGTTAGTTTCCCATTCGACCCACACATTTTAGACGAGCAACAGACGTCATGATGAAGCAGGCATATCATTGAAACGTAAACATTAGACGTCGCCAAGCGCTAACAAGAGATGTAGAACATGGAGCCGTGGACTATCTCGAGTAATACTCACAATCTCTTGTAATAGTTCTCCATACGTCATACCAGTAGTAGGGGCATGTGCTGGTGTGTAGAGTCAGGCAAAAATTGAAGATCTCATGCATATTCTTGCTAACTCTGCCAAGCTGATCACTCTACTATTTCTCAAATGTATCAACTGTCGTATCTTATTAAAATTATATGTAGCCATCAATGTCAATAACTTGTGACAGGCCCATATGGTCGCCACCCAGATATATTATATTTAATAGTTATCAGTGTCAACCATCATAAATTAATGTGCAGTAATAACTATGTCTTGCGACCATTCGTTCTCTTCGTCATTGTATCAGGACCACATTGAAATACTTCTCATTATGATACCATTACTGCACCAAGTTGTATGTTAAAAATAAGGAATTGTATATATTATGTCTTTGTGAAGACGAGGGAGAGAAGAGCAGGTGCAGAGTGTGTCTTGGGGCCTCACCCCACCCCCGCTCGAACCACCCCCCTAGCTGGTCAGGAGGGGAGGGGTCCAGCCAATGGCTTTGCTAGTTGCTACTGTGTTATAGATATGTAGTAATTGAGAAATCATAAATGTGAACAAGTAAATGAACCATGTTATGAAATTGAATGTAAATAGCGACGAGAAATTAAGAAATTATTTAATAAATACGGTTCTGGCCGGAATTGTTGTCCTCGAGAGGCGGGGCCATCGGAGGCGTAGAGACGCGGAGTATTGTGGGCCGAGGCGCCATCATCGTCGTAGTCTTGGGCGTCGGGACGCCATTAAGATGTCAAGTCTGAAAGTACGTCGGGCCGAGACATCAACAATTGGCAATTGTAGAGAGGTAGTAAGACGAGGCTATTTGATATTGTAATTAGTTATCGTAATATCCGTGCACGCGACTGTTGTCATTAAGAGCCGTACCGACAATTCTACGACAGTATCGGTCCGCCCCGAGAGGACAGCAACCACGTGCTACCCGGGTGAATAGACTTGCAAACTTCTCATTCCAGTATCATAGTATCCCGAACTTGCACCCAGCAAACAATAGCCAATCAAGCATCCCGCAGAAATAGTAAACAATTAAGAAATTTCAACACACACGCACGTCGTAAACAGTTATGCTTTGTCAATTGGAATTATTGTAAACTAATGAAAATACATTTTTCAGCCAGCTTCTGCAAAAGTTACTACATGATTAAAAATAGTTGAAATATATGTAGGGGCGACTTGAATTAATGTTTATTACACAGAATAAACTTCGAAGACGTTACCCATATAACAAAGTATTTTGTACTTGAAATATGAGAATTTCATTGAAAACTGGTCCTTAAACACGTCCAGGGACAATTGTAGTAAGGTTTGCAAAATAATTGGATGTAAATGTATAAAAAAATTGATCGGAAATATACACAGAAATTGCTGAGTTTGTATATTACCAAACATTCCTTGTAAATTTTATAATAAAAATTTTAGCGTTACAAATTATTTATTCTTGGAAAAAGGACAAAAACGCTTTTATGCAGCAAATACATACTGCTGAAACCATTGTAAACGATAATCTGGTATGCTAGTGGTAAAACAAACATGCAGGCTGTATGGTAGGTATACCTCGGCGATTGCAAATATTTCTGCCAGAGATAAGACACCCTGTTGCTTGCTGGATGTTGGGTTACAAAGCCGCTGGGTTTATTACTACACCGTCTGAAATAAGACTGTTTCTTCTTTCTGCTGGTCTGCACAGGTTAGACAGCGGCTTTTGCAGTGTAGTTTCGATGATCAACTTTGCGTAAATATTGTGACTGCTGTACGCAACACTTCTCGGACTCTTCCAGTAGTTGAGACGAATATAAATTTCTCGGCACACTTGACTGCTTACTATCAACGCCTGACAAGTTATTGTACACGTCTTGTATGATGTCCCTCTCTCTCTCTCTATCTCTCTCTCTCTCTCTCTCTTATAGAGGAAGGTGTCGGCGTATTCCTTATTCAGCTCTAAAATGAATAGTTTGTATGTCGTCCCTCACAATGCCTGTTTACTGACTTATGATAATGCCTCCATTGGAGTAGATGCAAGAGCCTTGAACTACAACTTCCTTTCAGAAGACCGACTTTTAACAAAACTATGCACGTACACTCAACAGTGGAGTGTACAGTTGACGAGCCAGCGTTGACGAGAGCGCTAAAGATGTTAGTTCTTGGTGGAAGTGTTGAGCATGTAGGATGGACTGAAGTCTCGATATACACGTGTTTCTACAAGTAGGGCACATATTATTGGACTGGAGGGGGAGGGGAGGGGGGCAGGGAGAACGTCCACTCTCGGTAGCCACGAAGTTACTATGTGAAAGTATAAGTAAGCTCAGATGGTTTATAACGTGCCCTCACTCCTATGTCGCATACTCATGGTTCCAGCTCGGACGAGCCACACGTGATCCAGGCCATGTTTACAGCGAGTGTTGACTCACAAGTGGCTCGGCGCTTATACCTGGTTCACTTGTTGACGGCGGTGAGAGCTGTGTTTAGGCATTAACATAATGCTAACATATAAATGAAACACGTATTCCGACATGCGCCATTGCTAGATGATACACGTAGACAAACATACAAGTAAACAACCATAGCAATTGGCAAACAAAGGAAAATACATGCAATCCCGCAAGGAATTCAGTCAGCGACATGTAAACAACAAAACAGGAAACAGAGACAAGACACAGAAATGCTAAGAGTCGGTAGCCGGGTTCATATCGTGGTTGGACACTAGGAGAGGACTTAAGGCACACAGGCCTTAACAAACTAGCGTCTCGCGTTGCTAGAGAGTACTGAAACTGAGCTGATACAGCAATGTGAACAAGCACAATGCCCCACTGTGTGCTAGTCATATTGTTCCAAACACACACGTACAAGTCTCGCCAATGTCTCGTATACTAGGAATACAAGACGTTACTATTGCTACGAGTATATCATAAAGCTGCTCCGCGCCAACAAAGTCATCATTACTGTTCATACACCAGATTGTTCACGTTCTTACACAGCGCTTCATAACGATATTTTCCTCACATGAAAACCATTTACATCCATCCTATCAGTTTCACATAACGACACACAAAGAGTTAAATTTCTCTCTTTTCGTGACTTACTCACAGAAAAAACTAACTTCCTTGCACTAAAAATATATTTCACACTGAAAATATGTTTTAGAAGTTTGAAAGTAATGTGTAAATACGTTTTTAAATTATTGTGTAAAAAGGGAAAAAACAAAGGAAACTGTGAATATTTTAAAGTAACCAGTGCATTAGAGTTGTAACTATGTACACTATTTATTTTGTTAATTAATATTATTTACGATGACTTAGTTTTCACAACGTTTAGGCCCGTAAAACAGTAAAATTTCAATTTCGACGTGCCATCGCTCGAAAACAAAATGATACTACAATTGTAGGCCTATATGTCTATATGTAGATCCTGTAGTTGGTATGTAGTATGACTGCATAAATACATTGTATCCACAGCTGAGCGAGCAGGAGAGAGCAGTGAGGATGTGACAATAGTGGTGTGCTGTTACGACTAGAGGCTCAGATGTACGACTATATGACATACTGCTGCAATGTCTGGCTACGTGACACATGTGGGCTCTGTCTACTCAGAGTCTTCCCTATCTTATATACAGGCCGGCACCTTGTCTCACACTTGACCTACTTGTATACATCTATGAGCCACAATCACATCATTATATTCTTATTTACAGTCAGCTCACGTGAACAACAACAACATTCACGCAGGTAGCGTGTTGCAGCTAGAACAAGGCTACGCACGTCGACCTTGAACCAAAGAAGGCGGCAACAATGTGCGGATATTAGGCAACACAGCACGACATGGTAGCACCCATACTGACGGAGTGCTGACTATAAGCAAGCTACACACAGCACTAGCACTATACAAACTACATATATGTTGTCACGCGACACTTAGATACAATGTGTTTCTGCATATTATGGACACATTCATGCGGACGCCTACCTCCCGTTTCAAATGCATTGCAGCGTGTTCATAAACAGGGTATTTTTCTACGAAAATATTCCACGTGTGCCCATTGTGCCAACGTACGAAAAGAAAACAAACTTCAGAGAAGGGCGGAACCTCATTGTTAAGACTGAACTTAGTGGCAGACTTTCCACCAATAAAATGGCATGGTCGCCGCTTAATGTCCCGTAGTAAAAACCGTTCGGCGGGAAGCTTGCACGCTAGTTCAGCGCTTGGCTCGTTGAGGCGACGCGGCATTTGATGCGCGCTTCAAGGTCGTCCTTACTGCTCCGTCGCTTTTGAGCCTCTCAAGCGCGGGTAGGCGGCGCCCTTAATGTATACACTTACGCGGTAAGAACACACAGTGGCTATCTCCATCGTGAAGCGTGCATTAATCTGTCACCTTGGGAGTGGACTCTATGACCTTGAGCTTTAATTCGCTTCTAGTTCGTGCAACGTTTTGAAATAAATTACGTTTTTACGATAGTATTTCTCACGGAAAGTGATAGGTGCAAATATAAATGTAATGTTTACTGACGAGCAGCCTAACCTGAAGAGTGTGGTACAATCTCTAACAGAGTATGTGAACAGAGGGAGGGTGGAGAGTGCAAGGATAGTCAGAGAGAGGACTGCTACATCACGACGAGAGAGATAAGTAACTGCGCCCACACAGTGACCTTGTAGGACGTGAGAACCAGGCGGTTCCTTTCATCTGTCACTGTCAGTATCTCTGCTGTATCTTCTGTCGACTCCTCAAGTATAGTTGGTGCTGTTACCTCGGCCTCGAGGCTCGTGTGTGTACAGATTATATATAGTACAGTTTCAAGCGACGTGCGCGTAGTGACAACTATAACAAGCACACTGGTAGCTTGTACATCGGCTGCTACGATCGACAACCAGCTACATCTGGGCAATATAAGATACCTGGTCTTACCTCGGCCTCGAGGCTCGTGTGTGTACAGATTATATAT
>PNEQ01013764.1:0-57023 GCA_003012365.1 Medauroidea extradentata | reverse complement strand
GCTGCCATCGCCCTTCAGCCATGTGGCTATAATTAAATTTATAATTCCCTAACTGAAATTTAAATTTCTTATATCGAAACATTATATGCGATTCCTTCCCCCAATACACTGTCACCTTTGGAATTTAATATTAATAAAAAAAAATTACATAAAAATATCCTTTATATAGGCCGATAACACTTAGGCCTGCAATGTTACAACTTTAATAATAAAAAAAAGTTTCTCAATAGCCAACTTTTTTGTTTCATTTTGTAATGAAACACCCGTTAAGGTAAGAAAAATTATTTCTATACAATTAAATTAGAATCTTTTTAGTATTCAGGTTTTTTTTTCATTGTTATCCAGACAGGGTGTATACTAACTTGTACATTTGAAATTTAAGGATACCTTATTCCAATACAATTACATTGTATTGCCAGTGTATTTCCAGTGTAACACTGATGCTAAATAATGGTCATTCCATAGGTGCCACATCATTCTTGCTGTTTAACAGACTATGCATGTTACCTGCGATACCATATGAAACTACAGTTATTCAAACAGCTCTTCAATTCCCGAAAATGGCGGAACCTGGATGGGAAATGATCAAAATAAAAATGCCATTTAACGAGGAGATTTGGTAGTCTTCATTTACTAAAGAAAATCACAAAAAATTCCAGTACTGAAACATTAATTTCAGTATATTCCAATAATTCCAGAATGTAAAAATATTTCCAGTACAAATCCAGTATTACTACTATTAGTAGACACCCTGCCAGATTTATGAAGCTACACGCCATAAAAATTTAAAGACTATTTTGCCATTAAATCTTAAGTTATGATGTGGTATATATAAGGATGCATGAGTACAGTATAGTTACAGATTTTTGTTTTCAAAATTTTTTTACCTCCTAAGAATAGAATAAATGAAACAAATATGTCATCCAGTACACGTTTCGATGCTGTACAATATGTGAAAATTTTAAGATCAAAGCTACGATAAAACGTTTGTGGCTTTAGGGCTAGAGCATGGGCTGAAACAATGACAGTGCTTACGGTAGTTACAGTGCGTTGAAAAGAGAGTGAATGCCCATATAACTCCATACTGCAATCTAAGCGTGAGACGCTCTATACACACACACCAACACACGCATGCTGACCTGTTATCAGATTCCTGCACTACCAAGCTATCTTCCCCTTCTTTTCCCCTACTACGGCTGACTTAATATGTCTTTACCCCTTCCACTCAGTGTCATGTCACCTCGCTCATGCTTGTCTTGACAAGGCAGCATTGTCCAGCCCTTACAACTTCAAATCTACAACAGACATATGTGCCACCACCAATTGCATGCAAATTATATCTGTAACACTATTAGTGCATGTATTGAAAGCCTAAGGATTGAGCTTTGCTTGCCAGGATGTTTTTTTTTTACCTTAAGGCAACTTTGCCGCCAATGTTGTAAAAATGGTATTTTTTTTATCCAATTTCACACTTTTTTTCTTGTGAAACATAATTGATAGGAAAAAGTTAAATTATGGCAGGCATTAGATTATACTTTTCGACCATTCCTAAATAAACTCATTCCCATACCAATTACTTACGACGTTACGCGTGTGCACGCAAACACTGATTTTTACAGAAAATATCTGACTGGTGAAAATCATTTAATTAGATGTTCTTGCACCCAGTGTCAACACTGGCGACTTGTTTGGCCTCCAGTCGAGTGGGTTGTCTGTGACTGCACACTTCCAGTATTACAATATAAGTACTTAGTGTCGAGGGATGTTAAATGCACTCCCCTCACCATTTGACATGATATCACAGTGCCCTATTGTTACCTTGTGTATTGCATATCTCAACACCTCAACACCCTCCAACCATCAGAAGACAGTCAACTTACTACCCTGTGGTGTTTGTGTCAAGTGCAGGTACAATCATTTAGCACCCACATATTTCCTTGCATTGGCAGTGCATAAGGAAGTGCTCTCATCCACCACTGAGCAAACTTCCACAAATGTTATGCACAATTTATTTAATTTTGTTTCAATTAATTTTGTTTCACAATTTATGCTATTTACCATTCAAAGTATATTCATTACTTTGGTATAAGTTTTATAGTCGGACAGAATTTTTTCAAGTCATTTCGCATTGCTGCCAGCTCTTCCTTTCGATCATCCGTGCAGACTAGAGTGGGACCTGGAAACCTTGCCTTTATCAGCGCTTACCTAGAGCTCTCACAAGATCAGCTGGATATTGCATGCGCACACATTTAGTAGCTACAGCAGCATGTAGTGAAATATTGCATATGTCTCACTGATATCGCCATGTGTTATTGTTACTGGCCTGCAATATGGCAACAGCAAAGTAATTTAACCCCTTCAGTGTCAGGTTTTCTTCTTACTGTGTTTGCTAAAAATATTAAAGTTTTTAAACAAATTTAACATAAATACAGTGAACCCTCGATAACTCGGACCTCGATGTCCCGGACTTCGGATAACTCAGACAGAATTTTTAAAAAAGTTTTAATAATTTTTAATTAATTATTTCTTGGTTAAAAGACATAAAAAATCATTTCTGCTGGATTTTAATTCATCACATTATATTTTAGAACATTATTTAACTTTATAACGTAGTCGTCCATCGCTACTTAGCATTTAATTATCCCACAGTAAATATCTGGCAAGTTACGTGTGATAAAATGTTACTAGCGAGGCGTGTGACGCGCGAGTAAAGATGCAAGACAGCCGGCAGACCTATCACGTCTTTATCTTTCATCCCTCTTCGTCCTGTGAGCCAGGCACGCACATGTGTCGTAAACAAATGTTTCAGTGTGGTGCTTGTGAAATGACGGTAACTACGGGTTACAATGACACATAAACGGAAAATTATTTTGTTCTGGTACGTACAATGAATTCAGGGTTGCAAAACAAATTGTCCCGGGCATTAAAAAGAAAAATTAAAAATCATTGCTTTGCATAGCAATGTAGAAAAATTGGTGAGAAGGTTTTACGCACCTTTAACAATGATGTTTTCAAAAGCCGATGTAGGTGGTGAAAGAACAACACAACATCCATGCCCAAACCCGACACGATGAGTCATGCTCGCTGGTTGATGATACTCTGTTGATAACGTAACTGCGTCTGGAGAGTTGTAACGTTTTAAGCGTGAATCAGATTTGTTTATAAACTACTTCACGGGTAATAATAGCGTACATGTAATGGACCTTAAAATGTAAACGTCTAATGCGGGATAATTTTAAACAATTTTCATTGAGTGACGCACTTGAATGGATTAACACGATTTTGTAGTCTTAATTTTTCCATATTTACTATACACCGACAAAATATTTTTCTTTATTTTAGAAGAAATAGTCACGTTGTGAATGAGTAAATATAGAAAAAATGTACATTTGTTATATTCTACACCAAAAAACTTTAGAAGGTAATTTTTTTGAAAACCCCTTATAATGGCCTCACCCCATTTTTTGGGCCTAAAATTTGGTCAAAAATATGTGGCGATTACACGAGTAAATGCGGTAAATCTGTAGAATATGATTAAAATTTTATTGCTTTATAATATGACAATTCGTGTGAGAATAAAGCTGTAAATTATGTGTTCTATGATGCAATTTACATACATAAAATTTAATTTTAAAATTAGTAGTGTTAAAATGAGTTCACATAATGTACAGTGACCCAGAAGGATTGTTAATTACAGTACCGTTTTTATTCATTTATACGAGGAAAATTATTTTTATACCTTAGTAACTTTGTAGGAGGGTAGAGTAACTGTCAGGCTAGCAGTTGGCTGCTGCCCCTACGCTGTGACATACGGATGTAAGGTATTTTTCAATGTAAACATATTGTGTGAGATGCGTGTGGTCACGTGCAATGTTTTCTATTGCATGAGTTGTGAGATGCATGTGGTCACATGCGGCGTTGTATTGCATGAGACTGTACCGGTTTTGACCTTGACTACTTTCGCTCGCAACCTCCCTAGCTTATCTCCAACAATCATTTCTTATCTCTATCACACGTGCACGCATATTGGCTGTCGTCAGCCAGACGAAAACTTTTATATGATAGAAGGTTGCCTGGTGCCAGCTTCTAGCACAGAGGTAAAAAAAAAAGGATCAGCCAGAAGTAGCAGCATAAAAAAATAAATAAAGATCTGACTGCCCACATTGTTTGACATTCTTTTATAGTCCTCCACGTTATGTTAATTTTCCTACTGCATGGCCCCCCCCCCTGAACTTGATACGATAGTTACGTACAAAACAGTATTTATTGCAGCCTCTTTTGCTTGTAGAAATGATAGTGTACTGGTTTCCTCACGTTTCTTGTGATTAATGACTGATTTCCCTACCTCCCCGGACGCCCCTCGATAACACGGACAAATCGTAACTCGGACAGCTTCTCCCCCCTTTTAGTCCGAGTTATCGAGAGTTCACTGTATATGTTTTAGGCAGTAAAAATTTTCTCAAAAGTAAAAAAAAATTGTTTTTTTTTTTCTTTTTTTTTTTAATTTTTTTTATTTCCTTTTTCTTGCTGATGTACAGCCCGAGATAACTCGGGCAAATGTCTTAAGGGGTTAAGGTGTAAGATGTACTCGGAAAAAATTTTGCAGTTAATGTATAAAATTATTTGTTGTAATCCATCAGTTCATATGTGTTTGTTTGTGTGATGTGATAGTGATTATAATATTCTATGCTGTAGATAATATAATCTTTAAAATGGGATAGTAAAATGGTAGTCTTATTTTTGTTTCTTATTTATTTTTTGGACATTCATTGCGATGAACAAATGAAGTATAATCCAAAATGTTTAAACATGATTCATTATTAAGTTGATGGTGGTTTATTGCTGTAATTTTAGTTATTTTCACTAGACCACCATTTTCTGATAAACAACTCCCCACAGTATTAAGTTTTGTATACATTATACACACGTGACAAGATGCATATCATCTTTAACAGTAAGAGTGTCAATTATTATGTTTCATTTGTTATTGTGTTGTCGCACGCCAAGGCAGTTGTATGCCAGATGTCGCACTTGCCAAGCATACGAGAAACATACAAGATGAACTCTTGGAAAATGAGGTGATGCCTCACTTGGCCCCACAACAGCAAACAAAGTCTGCTTCTTCTCGTTTCGTCACAGCCTTGCTCACCTTTTGACATTTTCCTTGTAACAATCTAGTTGTATAACTTAAATTTTCTGTTTACGTATGGTTAATTTAGAGGTATGAAAATGTTTGACTACTGTATTAACCAAAAAGTAGGCACAAATATGAAAACAAAATTGACTCGTATTCTTAATTTCCAACAAGGTTTTACAAATCCTTCACGACATTGCTGTACATGAAATCACTTGCTTTTGGCACTCAGGAACTTGCAAATTAAAGAACAGACTGAAAAACATCTTGAAGAAAACTGAAGAAAATAAATTTAGCATTGACTATGTCCAGACGTTCCCACATCTCAATAATCAAAAGAAGAATATTGGGTGGTGAAAATCAGGCCCAGATGCCCTAATGGCCACACGCTCAGACGAAAGAAAAAATGTTGTAGAGTTCTGAAGTGTCCGAAATAGGTTGCAAAAAAAAACGACCACGAGCGCTACCTGTGCATGTAAAATTTGCCACTCCTGTTAACACATCTATACATTTATGGGCTTCTGCCCTACGTCTTTATTTTTCCTTTTAGAAGACTATACGGACCGGGGCTAAACCCTAACTGCGTCCGGACATCCCGAGTACTGGGGAACAACTCTTACAAATCCAAGCGCGTTGCTGTAAGCGTCACTTTAGCCTGACCTTTAAGTGTCATGCTCCTATTGGCTACTCAATACACACACCACCCTCTAAAGACTAAACGAAACCCACGCCTTTTCATGATTGGGTGTCCAGCAATCCCAGTTGCGCAATATACTCCCAAACAAGAAAAACTTTTTTATTGCTACCCGGCCAACCGGCCATAACTGGATAAAGCTAAACCTATGCGCACACATGCCTATAAAAAAAGTTTGCCTTTTCCTTGAGTCCCCAAAGTAACACGACACATACCCACATGCATAAATACCTAAAATAGTTAATTAAATTTGTTCCTTGAGTTGAATAATTACAGATATTCTTAAAATAACACCTGCGTGTATGTATGAAAATAAACATATACAACAGTACATAGAAATATAAAAATGATAAATGAATACTTTTATCTTGTATCCCCAAAGAACATGAAAAACCTACAGTGTTACCAGTCTAACGATCTTTGTATTTTGTTTAAATCTGTTGTATATGTAAGTATTTACTGTTATCAGTTACACAATACTGTTTCTAATAGACAGCAAACACTTAATTGTTCCTATAATTATTATAGTTGATCCTATGTATCAGAATAATATTAATAGTTTTTTTGCGCAAAAGGTAACTGAAATTTTTACATGTAGTGTACACAAAACTAATTCGGAAATTGCTAGTTAAAAATTTAAAAATTATACTTTTATGTAAAACATGCAGAGGGAATTAGCAATACAAAAATTTTGACAAATATAGCATAATTATACTGAGCAGGGTACAGTGGTAAGTTGAAAGGACAGAAATGAATGGTGGTGGGGGATAGTAAATCTCTGAAACACAGTTCTCTTTATTATTTAACTGGCGCTAAAACAGTTACAATTGTTATTATGGACATATTAACATTTAATGCATAAAACCTGTATAGCAAACAGTGTTAAATTATACAAAGGGGCTTACAAGTAGTGAAAAAATAATTTAAACAATTGTTGGGTGTAGGTAAACTCATAAATTTTTACAGGCCTACTGTACTAATAACAGAAACACACACGTCATTTATCACAATATGTTCAAGTAAGTACATTTGTTGTTTGAAGTAAATTGTGTTGTTGATGATTTAGAAATAATAGTCATGTACAATTCTGTTAATTTAAAATGTAATATAAGAAAATACATTTTTTCTTTTGATATTTATTTTCTTTGATATTTTATACAGCAAAGACAATATATTCTTATGTTATGTGTTGTTCGCGGATGTAACAAGTTTGTGAACTAGTATAGACGGCATACACAAATGTTTAGCCATTTACTTCAGTGTTGAAGCTGAGAAAAGTTTTAAATTATTATTACATACAGAACAAGTAATTTAAGATGTTCTTAATCTTAAGGCTTCTAAAATACTGTCCAAAATTTCCTAGCAGCTGAGTTAGTTTTCGAAAAATAATTTTCAAACCACCAGTTTCTTAGTGACAGTGATACTTGATTTGTGTTAGTGACAAACTTTAAACTTTGGGCAAACGTGTTTAAATGGGCAAAATAATAAGAAAATATATGTGTGTAAATTAAAAACCAAACATTCTTGTATATTTTTGTGACAATTTCACGTTATTACTGAGGTGTTTGTGTCCACTGTATGCTTTTATGTATGAATAAAAATTACATTCAGCTAATATTAGGGCTTGAGATGATAACGTATTTTACAGTTCAGTTTACGATTGTCATTGCTGATATTTACAATATGTTGTCTCTGAAAAGACACTGTAAGAAATGTAGTTGAATGTAAACAGGAATTTTGGTGAAAAGAATTTTGCACAAACTTGTTTCAGTGTTGTACGTGCATGTCTGCAGTTCTGCTTCATTGTTATTGGTAGCGTGTCTTTGTGTAGAGGCGTCGCTAATTGACTGTGTCAATCACAACCCGGTTACTACATCATATGACTGTGATTTGACAGTAGAACCCCAAGACGCAGAAAGTTAGAAACATCCAATTACTATAGGGTGCTGAAACACAGTGGTGCAGAATTCTTTTCACCAAAAATCTATGCCATAGGTATACAATAAGGTCTTGGATTCCTAACATTATTTGTTACTCTTTCAATAAAGGAAATTAAGCTTTTTCACTTTATCAGCTAATGTAATAACGTTACAAAAATTTTGTATTTGGCACACGGAGCTCTGATGCCATTGAATTTTAGAAATTGTCTATGTTCCATAATATTTCCAATCTGTAACATATGTACTTGTGTTAATTAACTGCTGTACTTAAAAAAAGGATTTATATCACATATTATAATGCAGTTTTACAAACCTGCATTTCTGCCAGATATATATTTATAAATTTACATAAATTACCAGCTAAATATGTTATACTATCTCTAATCACCTTGCTGTCTACGAGACGTAATGCCCTTTTACCTTGCCTAAATATGTCAGGTTGCGAATAATAAGGTGTGAAATTATGGTTTACAAAATCTTTAGGTGTTTATATTGCATTTTTTGTAAACTGTATCTTGATACATCATGGAGCTGAGTAAGTTAACAAATTTCTGAACTAGTATGGCAAACACAGAAACAGTATGCTTATTATATTATGTTGACAGCAAAACTTTGCAAACATTGTGGTTTGGTAATTGCCCCAGCAGTAATTTTAACAAATGCACTGTGCATTGTACAAAGTTTTGTTGTTCCACTCAAATGTCTCATAACGTTTGTAACCGTTATTTTATTTTTTCCAAACGGTGCTGAATTGCAAAAATATCGTTGTGCTGGTTTATATACAAGTTGATTTTACCACAAAATCTAATATTTTCAAAACAAAATCAGTATAGCTTTAGCATACTTACATTAACTTGCAAAAATGCTTAAATCATTTGTGAAATAACCACCAAAATTATGATATGATACGTAATAGTTATCTTCCGGTTTTGAAAAATCTATTACAGTAAGAGATATAAAATATATTGTGATGTATAATTAGTTAATGTATACTTTCAAAATGGTGCCTTTCAGATTATTTAGGCAAAACTCCATTCACAAAATTTCTAAAAAATAGTGACTAATTTTTAAGAAATTATAAATCATAACTTCTGTAGTAGAACTATAACTATCTTTGTCGTACTTATGATCTGCTTCATATTACTATTATCTTTTTATTTTATTGCAAACAATGCCTAAAGTTCCCCAGATTTTCAAATATTTTTAGCAAAACTCATATATATGCCTATGATTATTTTTTTTAATAATTTTATTTTAAATAAAAAATATTTTACATTTTTACAAGTTCTTATTCCAGAAGTCACCAACACTGGCCTAACATTTAATTCTTCCAGGCCTTTGAAATGATACATAGGGAACCAACCAAACCTGGAATTCGTTAACAGTAGCCTAACACAGACCGACATATTAGGAAGAGTCTAAGGCTGTGTCCCAACTGGTGGTTTGGAATATGGATTTTCTTAATTTATAGTTGTTAGCAAGATTTCATGCTAAGCTTATCACTTTTCATCTGTTGAAAATGCAATGATGCCATCTATAGGACACACATCTATACATCTCGTCTTTGCAGTTTCTATGCTATTCAAATTTACAACTGTTAAATCAAAAACCTGAGAAATCGTAAAATAAACCATGATCTTTTTAATATTTTAAGGATTGCTTTGATTGAATTCAGCAAAAGTGTGCTGAGCATTATTTTCAGTAAGGTTGTTGATTTTTGATGGATGTATGTTCCTGTGACATGAGGCTTTTAAATGAGTGAAGAGATTTTGATTAGCACTTAACAGCTAGGTATATTGTGCTTGTGTTGGGTGACATGATATGAGTATGCCGCAACACCGGAATATAGGGGAAGGGTAACCGGAATATCCCAAAAAAATACGTCAACCAGCAAAACCAAATTTACTGTTAAATTTATGAGGTCTGGTAGGTTATAATTTCAAATGTTAATAACTGCATCACAGAATGTAGTTTATCTGTAGTATGTAATAAATGCTTATAATTTCTAGATTCAAAATGTTTTGTGCAACTTAATTTGTTGTTCATTAAAATTATAGTATGTTTTTCTAGAGCTAACACAGCCAAAAAAAATTCGTCTAAGCAGAATCTTAAAATTGTTCTTAATTTGTGATGATCTGAAGTTTTGTAGTATAAAGTGTGTGGAGTAGTAAGAAGTCAGCATGTTCAGTTTAAACCAGATAGCAAGCTCTCGCTGTTCACCAGTGGTATGAGCATTATTATGCAAGGTTTGTCTGTTTTGCACTTAATGATTATACGCATGCTAGTCTCAGCAATACGTTGTTAAATTATTTTGAAGGTTACCATGGCATTGTCAGCGGTTTACTGCCCTAACTTGTGACGCTTTGAAATACTTATAAATAACCGGTCTGAATACCGCAACCCGTGGGCGTCACAACGCATAAATTGAAAACACCTTGCAGTATCACCCCGGCCTGTCGATCCCTTGATTCAACACTGTCTCTCTAAAGGCGTCTTGCGCCTCAACTGATGCCCTGCGGCAGCACCCTGGCCTTCTGCTATCTGCGTCTCAATGCCGTCTTCCACGGCTCAAAAACTTTTGTCCAAAATATGTCAGCAACCTAGCCATGCTCTTCTTTGGCACCAACCTCCTTGTCGCTTGCCCTGCAAGTTGGTTCAATTGGGCCAATCAGGAGACAGCTTCTGAAAGATCGCCCATCCTCTCGAGGACACTTAACTTCCTGCTACTACCGTATTTATTGTGTAATTATTTAATTTCATTCATTCGTACTTTGACAAATATCCTACATATTTTTTTTTAATTCCTAAAGTTGCTCACATTAAAATTATTAACTAATTAAGATTTGTGTCTTAATCATAATAGGCTAGATTTCCTCCCCTCTCTTCCAGCAGCTAGTGGAAGGGGGGAGGGTGGTTACATGAGCGTTAGTGGGGTCGAGAAGGCCCAGATACTTGCACCTGCGGTTTCCACAATGACAAAATGTATACATTTCTGTTTTTCCTAAATAATTTCTTTACATAGAGAATATCGGCATCCTGACACAGTGATGAGTAGAAAGAATAGTCGTATGACATGTTTATTATTATATCTGTAGTTTAAGAAAATTGCTTGTAATTGATGGCTATTACTCTTATTAATTGGGGTGGTGACAACATGGTACGCCAGAATTTTTTTATATCAACACAAATATTTTTCCTTTACAAGCATAATTTATCGCAAAAAAATATATAACAATTTTTTTAAAGCAGTATATTCAAATTTTTGGCTTGGTAACTTCTGAAATAGCACCATTTTGCACCTACAAATCCAAATTTTGGACCCCTGCTTTTGGTTTGTGGAGTGGGTATATATACTTCTTAAGGCATACTCCCCCCTTCCTTCGTTTTAAGATTATTGCTTAAATCCGCCACTGATTGTACAGTGTACAGAAAAGTTATTGTTGCATAATCATTGTGGGTCTTGAAGGGCGTTAATAACTAAGACCATTTACGTAACTCGATGGCACATGCCGATCCTTGATCCTTAAACCCCGTGGCCATCTTGCCAACCACTGCCCTAGTCAAGGATACAACATCTTCCCTTTTCTATTTGTAACATGATATACAGACCAAGTGAAGTTGCTGACACACAATCACATACACTAAATAAGAATTACAATATAAATCAACAAAACTGTAGGATACTAATACTGTACACAGCCTTAGTACACAAACCAGGTCCAGTTACTGGCACACAGTTACACTTGGATACAAATTACATTTGTCAACTTAAGTTGCAATAGCCTACCAAATAAATTGACTAAATTGTAGGTAATCATTCCAGATAGTTATACAATTACATTATCAAGAATGCAAAAATCTTCATACAAGGTTGCAACTGACTACACAAGACAAATATTTTTAACAATACTCTGCCATCCATCCTGGCAGAACCTTTTTTTCTGGTTGATTTACGGAGGACTACACTTTCATGCTGGTCTCCATTGCCCCATCCTCTCCATTCACCATCTTCACCATCACTGTCCGAATTGCAAGTCTCTTTTAATGAAGACATGTCAGTAGACCATTCAGTCTGTTTCTCTCCTTCATGGCTTTGCACCTTGCTCTTCACTTGCTCACTGCTGTGGGGCATCAACCCCTTGCTTGCATCGGTAACTCCTCCTTGTAAGGGTGCTTGCACTAAGTGATGACGATTGCGCCGATATGTTCTGTTGCCTACTTGAACTTGGTATGATCTGGGTGTGGCTAGGTTACTTGGTTCAGTTACCGTTCTTCCGTATTTCCAGAGGTCGGGAAGCCAGACCCGATCACCTTTCCTAAGCAGAGGTAGCACTTTCACTCGATGACGTTTGTCATACCATTGAGCCTGATATTTTTAGCTTGAATTAATTTTTGTTTAAAGTGCTGGTTGGTGTTCTCTGCTAACCCCAATTATGGAAGTGAAGTTCTAACTTTCCTACCGAGCATCATTTCTACAGGGGAAAGACCACATTCAAGTGGGGTGCTCCGGTATGCTAGGAGGCCCTCGTGAATGTCCTGACATTTATTCACTTGGCAGTTTTTACAGCTGCCTCTGCAAAGCCATTGGACTGGGGGTAGTGAGGACTACTTGTTTGATGACTGAACCAATATTCTCGTGCAAAATTACCAAACATTCCTCTGAATTGTGGGCCGTTATCAGTTCGTACAATTTCCTGTATCCCAATACGTGCAAACACCGTTTTGCACTGGTGGATAACTGCTGCTTCTGTTAAGCTAGTTATTTCAATCAGCTCAAAATATTTTGAAAAATAGTCTACTATCACCAGGTACCATTTGCCTTGACACTTCAGTAGGTCCATAGCGACTTTTTGCCATGGGTAGTCTGGGATACCTTCTGTGATAAACGGTTCCTTAGGCTGACTCTTGTGTTTGATACATGTGGGACATGCGACTATAGCTGCTTCAATCTGAGCCTCGAGACCTAACCACCAAACTGTTTCTCTAGCTCGGGCCTTACATTTTGTTACCCCCAAGTGACCTTTGTGAAGTTGTGCCAAAACGTACTGCTGCATTTCAGCTGGGACTATCAGCTAGGTACCCTTTAACAGAAATCCTTTACTAATGTTTATTTGGAACCGGTACTGGTAGTACTTTCCTAGTTCCTTTGGTACCTGTCTCCTGTGTGGCCAATGTGTTTTGGTGTATTCAATCAGTGTTTTGCAGACTGGATCAGTTTGTTGCTTGTCTTTAATCTGCTGTAGGGTGTTTGGTGCAACAGATATATTGGATATGACCAGATTCACGTGCGCCTCTGTGTCCGCAGACAACTCCTCAGCCGACGTGTCTACTTCCTGAACTGGGTTTCGTGACAAACAATCTGCTATGACCAACTGTTTTCCTGGCACATAAGAAACTGTGTACGAGTACTTCATTAATCTAATCCTGAATCTTTGCAGCCTAGGGCTCAAATCATCAATGTTTTTGGAAGAGAGTATTTGGATCAAAGGTTTGTGGTCAGTCTCTAGCTCAATATCGAGCCCAAGAATGTATTCTTGGAATTTCTCAATTTGAGCGTATCTCATTTCGGTCTTGGTGAGAACTCTGGAATCATAGCAAACTACTTCCTTAGTGCCATTTTCACCTACTTGTATCAAGACACAACCAGTCCAAATGATGAGCTGTCTGCACTCACAATCATTTTTTTACGTACATCAAAGTGAGCTAGACATGGTGCATTTAGCCTCAGCCGTTTTATTTCCTGGAAAGCTGCCTGTTGGTTCGTTCCCCAAGTATACATGCTATTTTCCTTGAGCAATTCCCGAAGGGGTTGTAAGATCTGGCTTTTGCGAGGGATATATGTGCCTACATAATTAACCATGCCTAAGAAGCGCATCAGTTCCGTTCTGTTTTTAGGCTCCGAAAATTGCTGAATGGCTTTAACCCTACTTGGGTTGACTGATAAACCATCTGATGAGATTTCCTGACCCAAGAACCTAACCTTATCTACCCCGAAGACGCTTTTGTCCATGTTTACAGTAATACCTTCCTCTTTGTACTTAGTTAACACCAGGCGTAGTGTTGCGTCATGTTGTTCAACTGTCCCTCCATAAACTAGAACGTCATCAAAATGCTGCAGAACCTGCGGTACAATTTCTAGCATTCGCGCAATCTTACAACTGAAATATTCTGGAGCTGCATTCAGACCAAAAGGCAATCTACGATACATAAACCTCCCAAGTGGGGTGATGAAGGTTGTGAGAGGCTGACTATTTTCAGTAAGTGGAACTTCGTAAAATCCGGAGTTAGTGTCTATCTTACTAAATATTTTAGCATTGTTCAGTTGCGATAAGGTATACTGAACTTTGTGAATGGGAAACACTGGACGGTCTACATATTTATTTAATTCAGTGAAGTCACAACAGATTCTAACTTTGTCTCCCTTAGCCACAACTACCATCGGTGCACAAAACTGTGTGGGTGAATCTTTTGGTGTTATGACCTCTAACCTGACCATTCTTTCCAATTCCTGTTTAACTTTAGGTAACAAAGGCAGTGGGACTAACCTGGGTGCAGTCAACGCATAGGGTTGTGCTTCCTTCCGTAGATGTATCTCCATCTCGCCTTCAAACTTACCCAGGCCTTTACATACTTGGGGGAACTCAGCTGCAACATTAACACTACGAATCACTTTAATTAGGTTAAGAGCTCAGAGTGTATCTTTTCCTAGCAACGGATTGCGTAATTTATTAATGAAAAACACTTTAAGTTTCCTCTCTTGCTGCTTGTAACTTGGGAACCCACTACATCAAGTGCGCGACCATCCGGCCCGTAGACTGCATTGTTGCATGTTTCTGGAAGAATCTTTGATCCGGCCAGGATGACAGCTGGAAGACATGTGACGTCTGCTTCTGCATCGATCATGAAGCCCACAGTCTTGCCCAATTCTTGAACTGTCATCTTCACGTGAAACGATTCACTTTCTGGTTGTTGTCGAGATGAATCTGACAGAGAAGCCACACTACCCACCACAAATTCATTTGTGCTGTCCTGAGAGCTTGACATTTCTGTGACATACTGAGGACGTTTGCTGGCCCTGCAGACTCTAGAAAAATGACCCTTACGGCCACAGGAATAACATTTCGTGTTAACTACAGAGCATTTATTAGCACTATATGTCTTGCCGCAGTAACCACAACTGTCATTTTGTTCTCTCCACGATGGTCCTGCGTTCCAGTTTCTCCTTGGGTTGGCAGGGGACTGATTTTTTTCCTGGTCTCTGAATGTTTTGCTGTCTCGCCGCACGTAGTTTACTTCCTCGGATCGTTTCACTCGTAACTGTGAGGACTGTGCGGACTGTAGTTCTGCTTGCCTGCACATGTTAATGGCCTCCTGTAGGGTTAGTTCACTCATCAATTGCATCTTATCACTCAATTCTATGTCACACATTCCTATGACAATACGATCTCGTATCAACTCTTCTTTGACAGGTCCATACAAGCACGTTTCGGCAAGATTATGTAGAGATGTGATGAACGCCTCTGCCTTTTCCCCCGGTTGCTGGACCCTGGAATTAAATTTGAACCTCTCAAATATAATGTTGATGTGAGGCTTGAAGTGCCTATCGAAAGCATCTACCAGGTCTACATATGCCCATTCCCCCGACGGATGCGAGAACGTCGTCACAATGTCGTCCAACTGCTCACCCAACAAATACAGTAGCAAATCAGTTTTTGTAGCATCGTTGCTTGCCGCCTGGCCTGTGAGGTTAAGATACCGCTCGAAACGTAATTTCCAATGAGGCCACGAATTAGCATCAGCGAAATCGAGCGGGCCTGGTGGTTTTATGTGTTGGCTGCTCGGCCGCTGCATCTTATCAGTTTCTTTACCGTCCTCTCCGTCCATTTTGAAGGGCCGTTCGGTAGGCTACAGACGTTTTGTTTTTGTCAAAATGCACTTTATCACACGCACACCACCGCTACCGAAACGTGTATCTTATTGTTTACCGCTGCCACCATGTTGCATAATAATTGTGGGTCTGGAAGGGCGTTCATAACTAAGACCATTTACGTAACTCGACGGCACATGCTGATCCTTGATCCTTAAACCCCATGGCCATCTTGCCAACCACTGCCCTAGTCAAGGATACAACAGTTAAAATATGTGTTCTTTATATCATCGGTATAATGTAAAAATATTTTCTTGATAATTTTTTTTTATTTCAACACTTTATAAATAATAAAAGTAGCTACGCACAAATTTACATATAAGCAGATACCCAAATTTCAACAACTTGTTTTCTCATCAAACAGCAATTGGCACCAAAAATTAGTTGACATAATAAAACCAATTTCCCTTTACTTCAAGATTTTACAAACAAGTAATACTTGTAATCTTCCTGAAATGACAGTATCGCTCACATGTCAATGTGCTAGTAAAATTCAAATGCAGACTGCAAACAATGTTTTTTTCAGGGAACTTCTATTTGAGAATACACATGTAATGAAACTGTGTTGTTTATCCATGACATATTATACAAAGTTAACACCAATTAATTTCTTTTCACTCTCCAATTCATTATTTGTTAAAAAAACATTTACGATTTTCTGCCAGAAATGCACTGCTTCAGTGATGACATCTAGCATCAGTGTTTAGAATGCTTGATTCGTTTATGCGCGAGCCATCTAGCTGCAGCACGTTGAACCATGTCTGTGTGGATGTTCATAATCTGACTTTAGAAACTACATGTAATTAATAACGGAAATTCCGTTTGTGTCATTAAAAATAATTTCTGGGAACCAATTAAATAAAGCTCTTTATGGGCACAATGCAAAATTTTCACCTGCGTTGCATATAGGTACACTGCACTGGAATTTAATTACTCACATGCATGCAATAAAAGACCCATTTAACTTGTTCTGCACTTGCGCTGCACTGCATCAATGCAAATAGCAGGTAGTAATATTTAATCAGGGCCCTGAATAGTTTGTTCAATATTGTTGGCATAATTTAATACAAAATGTTAATCATGTAGCTACAATACAAATAGTTAAAAATAATTTTTCTAAAATTGAAAGGGATTTTAAATATCGGTCATTATCGGTAGAAAATTAACATCACCAATAAAAGAAAAAACTGAATTTCATTTTCAGACTAGCCAGAACAGATGTCTTCTAAATTGTCACGTTTATTCAGGAAAAAATATTTCCTGAGACATTGCTAAATGAAATATTGAGGTCTTAAAGAACACTTGGGTTTCTAAGACATATAGCATTAAGGTTTTCATTTCCTTGTAACGCAGTGAATTTGATGGTCCCTTGCTACTGCCATTCTTATTGGTGCTGACACATAATTTGATTATTGTGTATGGTACTTCAAATATTCTGTTACAAAAGAGTGTTATGATTATTGTGTGTATCATTAAATTGTTATAATATGCGAACAGTATAAAGTATGAACTATGATTTCTTAATGCTTTACATTCATTCTTCTTAAAAATATGTTATTGATATGGGTTAAGATCTTTAAAGGCCCTGCTACGTTGAGACTGTGAGATCTGTTGGCCAGTGCCAGTCATTGCCAATCTAACATATGATTGGGTAATGTAGTCATGAAGTCAAAGTCATTGTCACGTTATTGTTGGTGATGGAAGGAGTCAGTAGAGTTGGCCAACATTTAACTTTAACTGACTCTCAGCCAACAGATGACCACCATGGTGTTGTGATAAGTCGTATGTATGACCCATGAAAATTACAAGTCATTGAGGTGTATCCAAGCGTTTCATCACCAAAAATACAACACTAATAATTTAGCAGTTTCAAGTAATAAAATAAATAATTTACGTAGACTATTACATAATTTATTTTATTAAAACTTTTTTTTTCATAAATTAAATGTTTAGTTGCCTACCACAGAGATTTGTAAAGGTTTTTTCAAAGTTAAAAGTTTTGAAACTAGGTGACTAGAGATACTTTACTGGCTATAACAAAAGCATTTACCATAATTTTCTTTCTAAAATTGGCCTAAGAATTTTCGTTAAACAGCACTGGCAATAGAGTAGTACAGTAAACCCTCGATAACTCGGACTGAAAGGGGGGAGAAGCTGTCCGAGTTACGATTTGTCCGTGTTATCAAGGGGCGTCCGGAGAGGAGCGGTAATCAGTCATTAATCACAAACGCGAGGAAATCAGTACACTATTATTTCTACAAGCAAAAGAGGTGGCAATGTATACTGCTTTGTACGTATCAATTTACAGGAGGGGGTAGTGGGGAAATTATCACTGTATCGTAGAGAACTATAAAAGAATGTCAAACAACCTGGGCCGGCAGATTCTTTTTTATTTATTTTTTATGCTACTTCTGGCTCATATTTTTTTATCTGTGCTAGAAGCTGGCACCAAGGCACCCTTCTACCAGATAAAAGTTCTCACCTCCTTCTCTCATCTGGCTGGCGACAGTCTATGCACGTGCATGTGTGTGAGAGATAATAGTTGGAGATAAGCTAGGCTGGTAGAGCATGAGCGGAAGTCGTCAAGGTCAACCGGTACAGTCTCAACAGTAATACAAACACTGCATGTGACCACACGCAACTCATGAGATGTTTACATGAAAAATTGCTTAACATCAGCATGTCACAGTATCTACAGCCAGCTGCTAGCCTGGTAATTACGCCCACCTCCTACAGAGTTCCGAAGACACAAAAATATTTTTCCTCTGATACGAGAGCAGATACAGTATTGTAGTTAACAATCCTTTTGGATCACTGTACAGAAATATGTGAACTCATTTTAACACTACGGATTTGTAAAATTTCATTTTATATACTTATAAACTGAATCATATAACAAGTAATTTACAGCTTTATTCTTACACAAGTTGTCACACTAAAAAGCAATAAAACTCTAACCACGTTCAACTGAGTTAAATGGGAACAAAAACAACAAAAAGTAAAGCACAAAAATGTTAAAACAATGCATTTAAGACCATGAATTTTTATGTATCGGACAAGTGTCTTCTAAATTACTGTATGTAACAGAAATGAGATTAGTCAGTTTGTCAGCTGCCGTTTGCAGTTCTACACATCACACCACAATCTCTCTTGTACTGATGTACTATTTGTTTACCGTCTCTTCCAGATATATTATCATTCAACCATTTCAAGCGTTTCCTACGAGAAATTGTTTTTTTTTTTTTTTTTTTTTTTCCAGGAGGGTTATTCTAAGTTTCTTGGAATTGACATCTCGATCGGGAAATAACGTTCAGGGCCTCTTTGTTAGAATATGACGCCAGGAGCAACGTAAATCTCAGTCTACCTTTCCTACATTTTTTCTTTTGATTAGTTGAATTCATGGCCGCGGTTGAAGTGATGATGTGCGTTTGTAGGCCTTCCTCAGTACTATCTTACCTTGGCTGCGTTGTCAGACATCAGTGACTACTTAACATACACTTTACCCTTAAAATAAATTTCACAGATACCATCAACGTTAATGGGAACTCAATAAAAGCCCAATAATTTTAATAATTTAACTTGTTCAAAAGCGAGGCCCTCTAGAATGGGCGGGCCAGGGCAAATGCCCCTTTCTGCCCCCCCTCCTTTTTTATAATTTATTAAGCCCTGGTTTTTTTCAATATCGCGCCGGCCTCTAGTGTAGTGTGTTAGGCGCCAGTTTATGGTGCGAGAGGCCCTGGGTTTGAATCCTTGCTTGGGCATGGATGTTGTGTTGTTCTTTCACCTCACTTCATCCTCAGCGGCTTGTAAGACGTCGTTAAAGGGCCATAAAACCCTCTCACCACCTTGCCTACATTGCAAGGCAAACCAATGGCTTTTAATTATTTTTATTAATGTCCAGAACAAATTGTTTTTTAATCTTGAATTTATTTTACATTCCAAAACAAAATAAATTTCCGTTTAGGTGCCATTGTGTCCTGTAGTTACCATCCAATTCACCAGCATCATACTGAAATGTTTATTTATGACACACGTACGTGTATGGCTCACGCGAAAAAGAGGGAGGAAAGATAAAGACAAAGATGGGAGGCCTGCCTGCTGAGTTGCATCTCTACTCGTGCGCCTCGCTAGCAACATTTAACCACACGAAGTAGCCAGATTTTTTTTTTTTTGGGATTATTAAAGGCTAAGTAGCGATGAGCAACTGCATTTGAAGCTTAATACTCTTTTTAATTAAAACGTGATGGATTTTAATGAGGCAGACACAATTTTCTTATAATTTTTAACCAAAAAATAATTTAATCAAAATTAATTTTGTTTTTTTGAAATTCTGTCCGAGTTATCCGAAGTCCGGGACATCAAGGTTTAATCAAAATATTTATTTTTATGTACCATGATTCGTCTCAAACTCATTTAAATTGTTTGCAGGAGAGTTTGTAACTAAATTTTGTAGTAAAAAATTTATTGATTGGTTGTCAATCTGCAAGGTAACAGCAGTCATAATATAATATATCAAAGGAAAGAATGATGCTGACCCGACATCATCATGACAGTTAAAAAATCTGACCATTTCAATGTAGCAGGGTCTTAAGTGACTCTCAATAGCTGTAGTATTGAGGGCAATTTGACATTTATGACTGGGGCTGCAGCTAAATACAACAGAAGGAAAAACTAAAGTGCCACATGAAAGCTTATCATTCAGTTAGAAATTTCTCCACTTTTATTGAATGGTCACACAGAGAACTAAATCTATTTTAATGAATTAGGAAGTGTGTAACTTGGCTCTGATAAATAACACAAAAAAACAACTCCAGTAGCTTATTGAAAAAGAAATTGATATGCAGATTTTTCCTACACAACTTTAGAGCTAAAATAATGTGATATTTCAGGGTTGCTACAGAATTTCTAGATCAAATTTCCCTGACTTTTCAATGTTTTCCAGACAAAAATTATGAATTTCCATTTTTTTTTGTGGAATCAAAAATCACGATAATTTAACTTACAACGTTCAAATAAATTAAATTTGTGTGACTGTTTTAAAAAACTTTTTATAAATGTACTACAGACAGTTACTTGTGTTCAACACACTCAGTTATCACAATCCAGAGAACTGTAATAAGTTATAAGTAACTGGAATTATTTTTAAAATGAATTTCTAAGGTAACATTTTCATACAGTGAATGGTTGTGCAATTGTCCAAACGTCAATCGCTAAGCATGCTGCCATGAAGCTGCGACTCTAGCTCAGAAGTCAAGCTAGTCAGCTAGACAATGACCGTTAAATCCTGTTAATTCCTATCGCTAAGCCTAAAGTTGGTTCTACAGTTTTGAAATTCCCTGACTTTTCCAGATTTTCCCTGTTTTCCAGACCTGTAGCAACCCTGTTTTTTCATCACGAGGGTTTGTTTAGTGTTGTGATTTGTGCTTTCCAAGAAGTTAACAAGGTGAGCAAGCATTTTTCACCTGTGTACTCCTAAATTAGATAAGGGCAAAATACCTGCACCCTTGAGTAGAAAACATTTCTATTGGAAGAGATAAAAAATGAGTGAGTGAGCGATTTTGGTCTGCGCTTAAGGGCGTGGTCTACCACAATTTTCATCATCATTATTTTGTTTTTAATTTTTACCAGATATTTTTTTTCTTATTTTAGACACAAAATGTGACTAAATTTGGCTCTTATGAGATTTTTTTATCTCTCATAGTTTTCGTGTAATGGCTTGTTAAAGTCATATTTTGCATGTTTCCATTTTAACGACTACACTAAAACTGACTGATATACCAAACTCAAAAAAATCACAGTGGAGAAAGACATTGCAGGCTACAATGACATGCTCATAAAATTAAAGAATAAAAATTATTTGTAATTTAAAAAAATTGTTGAATTTTTAAAATTTTTATTTTTAGTTTCAGCATTTTTTTTTTAGATCCAAATAATTTTTTTCCTTAATTTTATGAGCATGACATTGTAGCCTGCAATGTCTGTAACCGCTGTGATTTTTTTGAGTTTGGTACATTTGTTGGTTTTAGTGTAGTCATTAAAATGGAAACATGTAAAATATTACTTTAACAAACCATTACGCGAAAACTATGAGAGATAAAAAAATTTCATAAGAGCCAAATTTTGTCACACTTAATGTCTAAAATAATAAAAAAATTATCTGGTACAAATAAAAAATAAAAAAAAATGGTGATGAAAATTGTGGTAGACCACGCCCCTAACATCTAGGTCTTCAGCGCTGGTGAGGGATGACATGAGGTGAGTATGAAGCAGCGCCAGAATGAAAGGGCGGGGAAACAGGAGTTCCCCGAGAAAACCCGCCGACCAATGGAATCGTCCGGCACGATTCCCACATGCGAAAATCCGGGAACAGAACTCGTCGGGAATTGAACCCAGATCGCCTTAGTGGGAGGCAAGAGGTCTAACCCCTCGACCACCTGGCCCCCGATAAAAGCTGATAACTGGGGGTAAAGGGGGGAGACTTACATTCAGAGCACTAAGCTTATCTCATCTTCTAGCTGGCACTGTTTCCTTGTATTCCCCTTTCCCTGGAAGTCAACCCTGTCAAAAACAATGTTGTAGCTAGGAGTTACGTTCTCAGGTGTCCCAAAAATACCTTAAATTTCATATTTAATCTGCTATTGTGTGGTAATATTTTGATAGTCAAATGAAAAACTTACAAGTATGCGATCATTTCTTACATAATCAATGTCCGGATTTCTGAAGCAAAGAATGCACTTTTAAAAAAATTATATGTCGTAATTAGCTACATTTAAAAAAAATGGTTGCACTTTTATATGAAACACTTGAGTTGTAGTTGTGTAAATACAGTGAAACCTCGTTATAAATTGTATGGCTTATTACAACAGCTTCTCTGTAATAACTTTTATATGCATGATCTCTATATAATGCATGTCAGTTGCCCGAGTATAACATAAATTTTGTACAAAGGCAGTTTTTGTTGCCTTTTACAGTTGTCATTATAAAAAGGTTCGACTGTAGCATTTGAACTACTTTACACTAAGACATTGTAATGTGAGTGTACACTGTCACAAATTACTGTCATCTTTATAGTAAAACATTTTATAAAAGGCATTTATAAAATAACTTTTGTTAAATTATATTTTTATTTTTTTCCCCAATTTTTTTTAGTTGTATTGTAATTATCTGTGTGACTGATTTTTTACAGAGATCTTGACAGCCATGACCCAGATGATGATATAATATTTGAAGATTTTGCTCGTCTGAGACTAAAGGGCGGTGAGACTGATGCCTGAAAGCTAATTAATTTATGTCAATACAAAATGATATTTACGTTGTGCTGAAATAGACCTCTTGTAATTTTTTTACTTTAGATTTTCAGTGAATGACAATGCTCAGAGATGGGATTGTATAGGTAAAACAATTTGGTTAACTGTGTAAGAGGATTGTTAATATCACAGACAAAAAATTAAATTCAAGTATTGTGCATCACCAAACCCATTTTTGGGAGGGCCTGATCTGACCACTAAAAATTGAGTTCCTCAGAAAACTATAAGAAACATATAAGATGTTGATATTGCTTGGTCAAGTGTTTGGTGTGAATTTAATGTCCTGCAACAAAGGAAAATTCGTTCTGAGGACTAGTGTGTGTGAATAAGAATAACTCCTTGTGTCCATTACTACTGTTGAAATGGCCATTGCATGTGAAAAAATATTATTTCTAATGTATTTTTCATGTACTCTATACTTGCCAACTTTGGATTATCTTTGCATAAATTAAATGTGGTTTTCATTGCAAATTTACTACAATATTATTTTTACCTAAGCCTATTTATTTCAATATTTAAATAAAATGTGTATGTACGGTCCGTTGTTAGTTTAGCGGAGGTTACAATAACTATACCACAAAACTTTCTACCAATTAACTTTCATAAAATATAAAATACAGTAACAGTATTTTCAGAACAAATAACCACCTTACCTAGGGTTACCAAACGTCCTCTTTTACCGGGCATGTCCTCTTTTCAACGCCTTGTAAACTATCCAGCCGGGTTTTACAAAAATGGGCCAAATGTCCTATTTTTCAAGAACAGACAGCGAAGATGTATTTTTATATGGTCTCTGTGGTACGAAATGCTTAGGAACGGTGCAGACAGGCCTTTGGTTTATGTGAAACTTCTTTGCTTTGTAAATTATTACATTGTTCGTTTGTTATACATATGTTTACAGACAGTGCAATTGTCAGCCTATGTTGAATACTATTTCATTTTGTGTTTTATTTTGTAGTGCTGACATACTTGGAGTTTATTTCTAGAAATTATGTTTTTTTTTTTTTAATTTACACTACTAGAATACAAGATAATAAAGTAACTAATTAATACATTTTCACAATATAATGTTATGGTGTATTCCGAGTTATTTTTAAGTGTCCTCTTTTTTTAATGCTTTGAACAAGTATGTGTCCTCTTTTTGGGTTACACTGTTGTGGCAACCCTAACCTTACCTAAATTATATACCTTGAGAATAATACGTCTTCAGGAAACACCTACTAGCAGTACTTTATACAATATTATGCCTATTGAATTTACACAAGTTAAAATATTCACACACTACACACTTTTCAACACAATTACTTAAGGAGGACTGTTAGACAATTTTATTGTATTTTCAGTTTTTGAGCCATAACATTTATTTGAATCGTATTATAAAAATTTTCTCCTCTACGAAGCGTAGGCTATATTTGTGGTAAACAGTTTGACATAAGTGATGATGGGATCTTTCATAAATTTGTCATGAAGAATCATTGAAACGGAATTATAAGTTAACTTTCAAAAATGGTCTTGCAATAATTCTGCATGACAAAATTTATGGAGGAGTCCATTATTAGTTATGTCAGTTTCTTTCAGCTCATTAACAATTTGTGTAGATTCGTATCCAACAACTAAGTATGAATCTTGCCTTTGATTATAAACACAATGATATTGAATCTGAAGCATGTCATTGTTCTGGATATCAGCATACTTAACATATTTTGACAGCAGCAGTTTTAACAAGTCGCAAATAACATCTTTCAAAATTGAATTTGTGATACTGATGACCAAAGTGTTAACTTATGTTAATTTTCTCAAATGTGGGTATGATGTTTTACAACAACAGTCAAAGAGCTCTATTCAGAGGGGAGGAAATATACGTGAACAGTTTTTCTTTGCTCAAATTTAGCCCCTGGTTTTTCAGCAGGGTTCTTGTTTGTTATTTTCAACTGATGAAACTGTACGAACCACTTTCTTGTTGGAAAGCCCAACTTCATTTGCTTTTCCTTTACTATCATTTTTACCTTTAGAATCTTTTACTACTAGTGACTTAGCGGTAACAATGCCAGGAGAGGAAGAACATGACTGTTCTTGCATGTTTGACATTTCTGCTGATAACAAGTTAGCTGCCTTTTGGTGGCAGTTGAGGACACAGTCAGTTCTGTGTACATGAGCCAAAACTCTCTCTGTATTCTTAACTTAATATTTAAAGTTAACTGCGCTGAGATTTGATAAGATGTGAGGGAAGAAGACTGTTGTTTTTGGTTAGCAATTTCATCTTTCAAGAACTTAATAATGGTGTCTACTGGTCGACAAACCTTGTAAGTCTTCTAACCAAAGACAACCATCAGGTGCAGACGTGCTTCAAAATATTTTTTGCACTGATATTGTGCACATTTAGAAATTTTGTCAAACTCGTCTTTTGTTTACAACTTTTTTCCAGGTAATAACAACCGCCTGTTAATTCTTTGTCAGTTTTAACAGACAATTTTTTAACACCCTTTTCTGTAGTCAAATGAACTAAATGGTACAAACATCCCATTACAATTAGGTTTCCTTGGGTGTTGTTCAGAACCACTACCACACCATTTTTACAGCCGAGCATAACTGCATTATTATCGCAAGAAAAAGTTATCATTTTTGTAGCAGGCACATTAAGTTGTTCCAATTCAGCCAACATCAATTTTACCTATGTTTACATCAGTTGCATCATGTATCAAATAGGTAATTAAGGAATTCAAGAAACAATTTTTTTTTTTTGTATTTCCATTATAAAAACTTATAACTTGAGGGTAGAGCCATGAATCTGAGTTGTTACTACCCTAGGTAAAAAGTGAAAACAGACCAGTTAGAAGGTGGGCTTGCAGCAGGCATATTTTTTCACTATACCCGACATGGAAAACATTTTGCGGAAAAGTGTTCCAGCATGATCAACTACACGCAGGGGTAGGTTTATGTTCAGTTGTGAAAGACTTGAAACTTCTTATGACTGCATTATCAATATTAGGGTTCACATAATATTTCTGATTTTTTTCTTGACACATTTAGTATTACTGATATGTCTTGTAGTTCTGTCATTACTTTTTTTTTAATCATTTTAGCCAGCATGTCCAGTGTTAGTACCTCACCTACAAACTACCCAAAATGCTGCAAATGTATTACCTTTATCAGACTTTGTGAGATATAGGGAACTTCTGCATATATGTGTCTGTGTAGGTTTCATTGTAGTGTTTTATTCCTGCTAATGTTGTAAACATGTTGCAGACACAACCAGAATCACATAACATGTTGCATTTTTACAAAATCCAATAATACTAGCATAATTCTTAGTGAAATGTGAACATGAACACAATTGTTACATGCACAAATTATATGTTTGGTTTGCAGTACACCAACCTATTCCATTACTTGACAATCTTCTTTTCTGACCATGATACAAACTTTTGTTTAGTCAAACGCCAATAAAGAAAATGGTAGTGCAGGCTCAATATTTCCATCTGTAGGACCTCGATACAATAAAGGAAAGGAAACCAGATGGGCACAATATTTTTAATTTTCAGATATTTCTAATAACCAGTAAAAAGTTATGGTAATACAGTCATACAATGGCATAATTTCTCACGTTTTACGGGTAAATCATAAAGTTGGCAAGTATGGACTATTTTCTGATTGTAAGAAATATCTATAAAATCATCTATCGCTGCACCATATGTGCGTGTATATGCACGTGCAGTGGTGTAACCAAGTTAGAAACACTCTGGAGCTGTTTTGATTTTATTTTAGTGCCTCCTCTACCCTCTGCGTCTCTAGAACATACAGGATTTTTATTGTCAAACAATTGTGTGTGTATTTTTCTTTGTTTATTTTCTATTTGTCGGTCAAATAATGCTTCATTTCATTTCTATTTATTTAATGATTTGTAGGTTCTGTCTAATGTTATTGTTTTTGAGAAATTCAAATAGATTAAATACCAAAACTTTTTAGCACAAGTTAGTAGCATTTTAATTTTAATAAATTATTCATGATTGGTAAGTAATTATAAAAAAAGGTGTACAAAAGGTTTGTAGCTCTTGTCTGCAATGTTTGAAGAGTGTTTAGTTAAATTTTAATAACTATAAAATGCTGACATATATATTGATATAATTTTTACATTTCAACACATATTCTTTTATGCCTCCTCCTTTTCTTACTTCCATTCATGGTATTCCATCCAATTAAGTCAATGATCCACAATCAAAAGTTCAAATATTACGATGACAGTCCAGTAATTAAGAAAATTAATGTTGATTTCGTTTTGAATGCTAGGTTAAAACTAACAGACGTCAATCAACAACAGATGGTGCAAAAGAATTGGAAGGGAGAGCAAAGAATCTTCCTTTAAGTGAAAGACAGAATGTTTATTTTTTTTTTACAACAGTCACAGCATAGTTCAGCAAAAACCTAGAAAACAATTCTCATTAATTACTGCACGTAATGAGAATGTAAACACACTATTGCTCAGAGGTATATGTTACTGAATGATTTAGTGAATTGCTTTAAATTTATAGTGCTTTGCGATTAATGTCCAACCGTTGTGTAAAAAAAAATTATTTTTTGCTCTCACATCTGACACCTGGAACAACTACTCCACTATAGTTATGCCACTATGCAGTGTGCATATACAATGTGTATCTAAAACGTACAGACAAACTTTTAACAGGTTATTTCTGAGGTGGAAATAGAAAGTTTGATACAGAAAACCCATGGTCCAGGTCAAATAGGGAAGGCTGTAGGCGCTTCCAAAGTTTGAGAAAAAATTACAAATTCTTGTGATATTTTGAATATGCTTGACAGAAGCAGATTTCTAGTTACCAATAAGTGTTGCCGAAATCAATAATAACGTGAGGGATTTGTACATTTAACACATCTCAATCATGTTTAAAAGGGGTGGCACCACCCTTATTTTTAAAAAAAACCATACGTGTCAGTAAATATGAGTTATTTGTGACCAAAAATAATAAAATGTTGGAAAAACTAGAAAAAGAAATGTCTCTTGCAAAAACTGTCTAAATCTCGTCCTTTAAGGGAAATCATTTAATTTTTGATTTCACAGAGAACTGCTATTGCGTACCAAGTATGCAACCAGGAATGACTGATTGCATGCTGCGCCATAATAGAATGTGTCCTGCAACTTTGTGTGTGGTAAAACATTATTTCGATAACACTTATTGGTAATCGGAAATCTGCTTCTGTCAAGCAAGCCATTTTCAAAATATCACAATTTTTTATTTTTTTCTCAAACTTTGGAAGCGCCTACAGCCCTCCCTATTTAACCTGGATCAAGGGTTCCCTGTATCAGGCTTTCTATTTCCACCTCAGGAATAACCTGTTTAAGTTTGTCTGTATGTTATGATACACAATGTGTACATGGTGGGCATGTATGTGGACATATTGTGCATGTATGCAAATTTTTGTCCGTAAATAATTTGAACCCTTGAATTTTTTTTCGCCTTATTTAGTCAACTTATATTCTTTAGAAAGCTTTCCAAACTTCAACAGTTTATAAAATGTGCCATTTTATTTTGGCAACAATTCGAAATTGTCTGTATGATATCACCGTCAAGAGTCATCCAACCAGTCTGAGCCGAAATGTATCTCGGAGAGTGCCATTGTTATTAGGTTGCCATTTTGTAATGTAGCTTTTTTGTGAAAAATAAGGCTTATATTTATTTAGGTCAAAAAATACTCAACTGACACTTATAAGATTATCTCTAGTAAGGTCATTTCTCACCAAATCACCTAATTTTGAAACACTATTGTGCTTTGACATTTTAGAGTTCACTCAGTTTATTTTCGTATGTAGGTACGTATACAGTAACAGTAAATACAGTGTAAATCCTCAGTTTACATCAGCGTTACTACCCTTCAAACCATGATGTAAATATATATGACGCAAATTGAGTCGGACTAGCCACTCATGGCCAGCAGTGCATAAAGACAGACATGCCACCATGCCAGGTACTGCCATCGAACAGTGAAATTACCGTGTGGAAAACAAGTCCAACTGCTTACCAGCTTTGCGGCATGGCTTATTTTAACTAGCAGCTTTACATTTAACAACTGGAATATTTAACAAACAATGCAGTCATGTGTCACCAAGATATATCTGTTTGACAACATGTTTTATTACTCCTTTAATAAAAACAATGATATGTTGCAGTAAGATTAAAATACAGTATTTAAGTTGTATGAGTGGTTTTGCTCTTCACACATGTGTGAACAAGGTGACATCTAGACATGTCAACCACTTGTTACATTGATGACGTGTCTGTTTTGTCCTGTGTCATCTTTCCTGAACAGTGTTGCCGTACACAAATTTAAAAGCATACAGAGATCTGATGGTAGCGGGAGACTTGATCTTGATAATGTCTGGCAGTGTAACTCAACCCACATGCCAACACATATTGCTGGCACGTGGCTGGTGATGCTTGACATGCATGCACTGCAATCACACACACAGGCATTTGTGTGTTTATCTGCGAATACATTACAAGCTGCTTATTTTACCACAGCCCAACTTTGTAGGAAAGTACTCTGCACTCACCATTAGTCACAATTGCTGAGCAAGCGTGATGTTAATAATTTGGCTTGACAGCAGTTAAAAGTAGCATAAGTTATTGAATTGAGACTTGTTGGGCATATTGTCTTCGAAATAAAAAAAAATTGTTGTTCATGTAGTAGGTTACTGCAGATTTATTAATTTTTTCTTTCTTGCATTTTAATAACACATTGTCAGTAAACAACCTCATAAACGCAATAGAGAACAGCCATTTTAGTCTTACAAACTTCGGCCCCTTACGAGAAAAGAAGAGATACTAAAATCTACATGCATTCTGCCAACCACTGTGTGTACAAGAGAGACAGAGAGGAGAGATACAGATTTGTGCTGGTGGTGTCAGCAGCCACGTTACTAACGCAAAATGTTGGTGCCCTCGTAAACTATTAAAGTATTGTGTGTTTGGCAGGACACATTACCTGCGCTATGTGAGTCCGAGGTGTATTTAATGTCTTGAAAAATTTTTGCCATTATGGTGAAAACTATTTTAAACCAAACTGTTGAACATATTTTGACAGTGTTTTTTAATCTACGCTTAAAAAATAATTATGCAAAAACAGTAGAAACAAGGGGCATGACCTTAAAATCTACGTCAAAGAACATTGACTTGAATCATGTAACTCTTAACTTAAATATGTATTGAAATGCTGCAGAAACTTCTATTTTCACGGATAACAAGACAGGTGTTCTGTTAATTTTTGTTTGAATCACACATTGTAGTGAACTGATAACTGTACGAGAAACATGTTTATATTGTTTAAAACTGTGCCTAATTCAATGTTATCACAACAGGCCAAAGGGCTCTATGGAGTGGAAGTGGAAACTGCTGAGTCATCCGGGAAGGAAAGCAAGCAATATCTGTCATAGCATAAGATAAAGATGACACTCGTGTATCTTACAATATGTAGTACAAATATAGTGTAAATCTACTGTACAAAACTCAATTTATGTTCGGTGTTTTGGTTATAATTGAAATATAGGTTCTCAGATATTAGCGACATTAATTCAAAATGACTTAAATTGAGGACTTACTGTAAATGTTTTTTAGAGTCTTTGGAGAAAATCTGCTGGTGATATTTCTTAATCTTTTAGTGTTGAAGCAAATTATGCATTCTAATAACATGCATTATTAGTTCATAGAAATTGGCTTTATTCTCTTTGTTTTTAAGTTATCAAGTTTAATGTGTCAGATGATAGTTAATTTTAATCTCTTATTAAATACATCAAGAAAGCATATACAATAATTCATAGCAAAAAATTAGCTGGCATATAGGATGATGATAAACTTACGAGTTTACATTTCGTTGCTCCTAGTCATAGAAAAAAATGTGTGCAATATTGTAGGCAAAACAATGAGAATGTTTGCAGTGCCAGTCGATAAATAAAAACTGAGGGATCTCCTTTAATTACTATGCCTTCTTTTTTTCTTTATTGACTGGCACTGCTAATCTTTTCATTATTTTTTCTACAATATTGCATGCATTTGTTTTCTATGACTAGGAGCAAGTATATGCAAACTTCTAAGTTTATCATAATCCTTGTGATATTGGGCATAGCTACCATTACTGAAGTGAACTATATAGAGTTGAACATATTTGTTCAGTGTGTGGAAGTTCTAACATTTCTGAATGATGTCGCTGACTACATATCTTTCCTTAAGTTTCACAATTAGTTTATTGCATTCATTGCAAACCATCTTACAGTGTATCATTTTTAATGTTTAGGGCTTTACTTGCATGTGCAGTAATACTTTAATTTGCAAACTATACTGTATTCTTTACGTACATTTTTCTTTCATGTATCTTTCTTTATTTTTATTGGTGAACGGTAAAGTAACTCTCAACTTTCTTGAGTTTCTTGATCGTAAAAGTAGTGTGTGTCATAATTTTACCTTGGAGTTAGTTTCATTTTCATACTCTTTTTTCATTAATTTTTATTTTTCTTGAATCACTGTAAAGTGAGAAGTAAATATTCTTTACTACCATTTACGAACATGTTGTTGCTTTCTCAAGAGACACTGGATGATTTCCTTACTCCTCTCCCCCTCCCTTCTGTGTATATATACAATTTGGTAGCTGTAAATGTGGTAACAGGTAATGAAGAAATTTAGCATCTGGCGTAACTGTTTTATTCTGCATACAATCTAGGATTTTTGTAATAATTTATTTTCGCATTGTATCAATAATTCAAAAAGTACAAAACGATGCCATTTTCACTGTATATAGTATGTTATTGGATAATTCTGAGTGAAAAGTTTCAGTAGTGTAATATTTGTAATTTAGTGAACTTATATACTTGTTTGTAAAAATCAAGTATTTAACTTTTTTTTATACATGAAAAGCGCTAAGCATTTGCTTTCATTTGACACCTCAAAGAAGTTGATAGTTCGGAAGTTGATAGAATTATAGCAGTTTCGATGAACTGATTCATGTCATTGAAAATTATAATTTACTTCAAGATTAAAAGATGTTTAACATTAAATCTTATTTTTTTAAGAAATCTGGAAAAAAAATAATTTAGTCTTATTTTGTGTAGTCCTAGTAAAAAAATTTGTGACATTGAAGCACGTGGTTTTAGGTGATTTGGCATTATATTGTAGTATTGTGGTAGTCCATGTAAACTTGTTAGGTTTTAGCACATCTCTATTTATAAATTATTTAATGTACAGAATTTTTATATCTCTTTCAATTAAACTTAATTAACTAGCTGAATCTGTTGAAAGCAATAAATGTAACTTCATAGCCTTTTTTGTCAGCTTATTTGTAAGCTAATATTGTTTAAATATTAAAGTTATTTATAAATATTCAGAAAGAACAGCCAGCTACCAATTATCTACACTAATCTAAGCTACTTAGGCTGCATAGAATTAAACATTGTAGATAATATTCAATCCCTATTGATGTAACATACATTTCACATATGCCTTTTAAATCAGTACTTTTTTTAATTAAGATTAAATTTTTCAGTCATGGTTTCCAATCTTTTTAAACCAAGATAGTAGTGTTACAGTGAAGTTAACGTGTTCTAATATCAAGGTGGTTGTATCATTATTTCAAAGTTGTTGTTTAATTGTATCAAGGTTGTACCCTCTGTAATATAAAAATTTAGCAAGGATTTCAGTTTTTTTTTTTTTAAATTAAACAAGCATACTTTCTATAAATAATCTATCAAGAATATACTACATCAAAATGAATTCCAACAAAATTGGCATACTACTTGTTCCTTGTTCTCTGAGAGCGTCAACTAATGAACTATATTATAATCAGTTATTGTTTTTAATGGTTAAAATATTTACATATGAATGTAATTACAATACCAATTAGTTATGTTGGCAGTAGCTACTGTAAATACCAAACACACAAGTTCAGTATACTTTTAGGGCTATAGCATCAGGCAAAACACTTTAGCTTATGTGTCCTACATAATCATGTCCTATTACATTTAGCATACAAGTAATATTGTCATAAGCTAAAATCCAACATCATTTTATTGTGTGTGTGAGAACTTCTTTAAAATTTTTTGAAGATGACATTGTAAAGGAAAGCAGGATATTGAATTATGTTGGTTACCTTTTAGTCATTTATTGACAAGGAACTGACAACCAAACTTTGACCAAACAGTACCCACATTTTTTTCCTCGGCAAATATTTTGAGATTTGTAATGGTCAATTCAAATGTTGTAGATGAAATTTACTTTATTTCATATCATCAGCTACCACAAGGATTTTGTTCGTGTTATTGAAAACTATGATGTATAGTTTTTCTCTCTGTATTAAATTCTTTGTTGTTATAAATTAATTGCTAACGTGTAGATTGTTTTTGTAACAAGAAAAAGTTATATTTAATGTATTATTTGTATATAAATGTGTGGATAACTGTGTGTATGTATTGTCAGTAATGGATGAATTAATAATTTGTTAAATGAATAATGTTTGTTCAACATAATGGGAAAACAGCATGGGGGATAAAGATGAGTGTTCCAGAGTTTCAGCTATGTATTCATGTATGTTATGCTGGTGTCATTAGCATCATTAAAATTTTATTTATTCTACTTATTTCTTACTCTAATATATAGTTTTACATTTAAGGTAGAATTATTTTCACTGATTTCATCAACTTTTATGAAAGATGCTATTTTAATTTGGTGTAAAATAACTTTCTCAATTCAGCCTGTTGCAGATCTGTAAGATGTGGTATAGCTATGATATTAAGAACAGATACTTATTGCTGTAATAGGTAGAGAAATTTATGTCTTTAATTCATCTCCATTTTTCATCAGTACTAGCAAATAAATTTTATTAATGTATACTGCTCTTTCACTTTCTGGTTTCATATCTTACGTATGACATTTATATTTAGTATGTATGTAGTAGGAATATAAGTATTTCAAAATTCTTTTAATCCTACAAAATTGTGAAAATTCTCTGTTTTATCACAATTTTTATTGTTCTGTTTATGAAATGAAGTTCACTTTTCAAATAAATAAATAAATACAATTTTATAAAAAAAAATTAGTTTCACCTTGTTTACACATGATATTTTTTTATCCAAATGCAATACAATTGCTCTTGTGCAGTAAAAATATAACTGAAAATTTGTATCTTTCAGTAGTTTTGTCTACTCACAGTTCCTGTGAATTAAGATATCTGTTACTAAATGACTTAGGGCCAGTTGTATCAACACAGTGCCTATTCTAGAGATAACCAACAACCTGTTAACTTATTCTCTTTCTAAGCAACCGAACTGTGTAATATCACCTGTTTGTATTCTCTAGTTACCTGAATGTTAAGAAGTTTATGTCGTTCTTTGATATGTGTGTTTAAGACAGTATCTTGAAATTTAGTAAGCCCAATTTTTGTTCAAAAAACTTGGATGCTGCAGTCAGGTGTGTTACATTTATTTTTTCCTTCATGTTTACAAGATTCAAATAGAAAAATTATACTTTGTTCAAGAAAATGTAAAACAATAACCACTGGACATCCCAGAAACTGCATAACATATTTAAATTTTATATGAATGTAATGTTTCAGATATTATGAGTACCCCATAAACTATACTTAAAATTACGTGTACGGTTAAAATATGTGAAAAAATTCTAAACAGAAACAGTGTGAATAAAATATGTGCTAATACAAACATACTCACTTGTTTGATAATGACTATTTCAACATTTTGTTTAGTTTATTGCAGATTTGAATACCTTTTTTATGAAAAGAAGTGTTACATCTTTGTCAGTCAAAATATTATAGCTAGTTAATTTTCATGACTGGATTTGTTTTCTTCATACTGCACTGTTGTGGACATATTACATTGCAATATTATGTCATCCAGAAATCTTAGTATGAGACTTAGAAAAAAACTAACAAAAAAAGCCTAGTTGTGCTATAGTCAACACATCCATAAACCAAAACCAAAGAACATGAAGGATCCCAAAACGAATTAGGAATTAGTCAGCAACAAACTTTGCATGACTATAAATTTTTCTTAGTAAAATATTAATAGCTTATATAAAGTTATCATACCTTGACTTTTTTTCTGAGAACCATGAACAATTTTAAAAAAACTTATTGTTTGGGATGTTAGGCTTAAGTTGTAGGAAAAATAAATATTATTAAGTACAGTGATTGGAATCATGGCACCTAGGTATAACTTTCACTGCCACTGCCATCGCTGCTGCCACCATCTTGTCAATATATCCTGATGATGTGTTACTGCATATGTATAGCCTTCGAGTGAAAACTGTACGATGATAATATCATTATATATATTATATCTTTGTGATTACGTCTGTAGCCACAATTGTTTTATGCTTTTCTGACTCACATCATGGCTCCACCTGTCAAATGTAAATATTTGTGTTAGTTTGTCGGATGTTGGGAATATTAGTGAATGTCTGTTTTTTATGTCTATCTGTTTTTAAATTTGAATGTCCGTGACAATGGATCAAATCTGTTAGAATGACACACCTGCCTTTTAAACTAATATTTTTGCCTTTTCGGTCTCAGCAGCATCAATATTCTTTTGTAGTTATTCTTTCCACTGCAGAAGAAACCATTACTAACTATAAGGTAACGCTTCAGTGAAAGTTTATAATTTTTTGATAGTGCTACTCTTATGAAAATTAATTTTAATGTTTTTGAAACACGTAATTTTTTGTTGGCTATAAATTCTAACATTAAACAATTGATACTGTTGTGTCTATCCGTAGACACTGTAGAGAAGCATGCAAGCTGAACCAAAGATGAGAGGCAACTGGCTCGAGTCAGCGCTAGTCAAGGTTTACCAGCTAACGGTATGACGTCAGGAGTTATCAACATACAAATAGGTCAAGGCCACAACACCTCTTACCTCTTAAAAGGATGACAACATATAACATAAATAATATATTAAAACTGTACTCAAACAGATCAATTCTAAAATAATTTTTTTATGCATCAGGGAATTGCACTCATAAATATCATTGAGCAGGCTGGGATATTCGCCCAGATCTTATAGTAGTAGTCATCTTAGAGTCACCATTGGGCTTTATACCAGTCATTCTGCTGCATGAGGCTCCTCTATTAATGGTATTCTGGGAAAAACTTGAAAACCCGTTGAATGGTGTAGATGGTGGTGAAGCAGTACCAAAAGATTCTGAATTGCCTCCGTAATTCAAAGATGATGGGGCCTTATCATGAACACCAACTGTAGATGTTAATAACTGTTGCCTAGCTGTGACTGCACATCCCTCCACCACCATCGAAGGATGTTCCTGCTGACCTAAGTTTGACTGCTTTTTAACTACACTACTTAAAGAATGTTGATCACTCCTAGACGAACTCTTGGTTAATGATTCTTGCAGCTGTTGTGGTAGTTCCAAGGTATTGTTCTTTTTGAAAGAAAACTGCAAATTGTCTTAATAATGAGACTCAGGAATATCTTCGCAGAGATCATTAATGAACCTATGATGTAAATCATCTGCTGAAATATTCTTAAACAGAGCACAATCATCCATCTTAACATGATATGCTCTTGCACCTGAGTGTTCATTTATTACTCCAGCCTACATGGGATTTAGGAGAAATCAACAATGTACTTCTACTGTAATCGGATGCAGGGTGCAACTGATTAAGATTAGTTCGAAATGTTCTTCCCATAGCTTTAGCAGGAGTTCGGCCAGTAGACTGCGATGGTTGTGTTCACATTTCCCATAAAGTTTGTGCAACCTGAACATGAATGTCAGTATCTTCAAACTTTAGCATTAATTGTTTGACAGTTTGTACAGTCCTCTCCACTAAACCATTGGAAGATGAATGCCATGGTGGTGTATATAAGTGACATATTCCATTTCTTCCAAAGAACTCATTGAATTCTTCTGGCGTAAATTGTCGTCTATTATCAGTGACTATGACTACTAGTTTTCCATAATCTGCTACAATGTACCGCATATGCATAACAAGTGTTGACGCTGTAAGATTCGTCATTACTTTCACAATTGGCCATTTAGAATAGGCATCAGTTGCTATCAATAAATAATGTCCAAGAAAAGGTCCGGCATAATCGAGATGTACTTTTCCCCCATGCAGTCTCAGCTCGAGGCCATGGACATACAATTGAACGTGGAAATGCTTTTGCCACTGATTGACAGGCTCGACACAACTTCACCTTATTAATAATGTCTGTATCAATGTTTGGCCAACAAACAATACTTCTAGCTAGGGCTTTACTAAAATTCGCACCGTGATGTGTTTCATGAATTAAGTCCTAAATGCTATCTTGTATTGAAGATTGAATCACCACCCACTCATGCCAGAGGATACAACCTGAATGCAGTGATGATGCTAACCATTTGGTATAATAAGCCAACAATTTATTTTGTATCTTTTCTGGCCAACCATTCTGGATAAAATCCTTAACTTGCCTCAGGATTCTGTCATTATCTGTAGCCTTTGTAATATCACTTGGTGACGATAAATGTATGTTCTTACCCTCGAGAAGGTGCACACCAGCAGGGTCTGGAAAACACTCATCACTTGAAATTCGCTGGAGCAATCTACTCAAACAATCTGCATGACCAACTGATTTATCAGGTTTTTAACATAATTTATAATCAAAGGAAATTAAAATCAGAGTCAATATTGACATTCTTGAAGAGAGATGTACTGTTATAGCCCTATCAGGTTCAAATATGCCCAATAATGGCTTATGATGTGTAATAATCGTAAATTGGTGAAAAGCCAAATAAGAATTAAATTTCTTGACTGCAACTATTATAGCGAGGCCCTCAAGATGTAGTTGAGAATAGGCATGTTCTGCCTTCGAAAGTGTTCGCGATGCATATGCAATCAGAACCTCCTGCATTTTGCCCGATTGATCACATGGTACCACATGTGCAAGCACTGCACCGACTCCTATTGGCGATGCATCAGCTGTAACCACCAAGGGCAAATCAGGATTGTAATGGACCAAGACTTGATTACTAGTCAACATGTCTTTTACAGTTTGTTATGCATTTTCATGCTTTGTATCCTATGTCCAAGAATTGTTTGAATCCAATATGTGATACAAGGTTTCCAGAATGGTAGACTTATCTTTAATACACATTTATCAGGGTTAACTTTCAACCCAGCATCACTAAGAATTTGCAAAACTTCATTGATTTTGGCTTGATACCCTTCCAAAGTGGCACCTTTTATATAAATATTGTCTTGATTAGCAGTAACACCCTTAACTGATCCCAATAAACCATCCATCACCTGTTGAAAGGTTTACCAAAAGGTAAATGATAACCTTGTGGAGACCCTGCACCATATTCAGTCAATACACGAGATGTTTCTTCATCTACGGGAATTTGAGTATAAGCTTCTTCTAAATCAAGAGTTCCATAGAATTTACCACCTGACATTTCAGACAGAACTTGATAAAAGTGTGAGATCTATAGGAATCGGCTGAAAGTGCACGATTAATAGTACCCTTATAATCAGCACAAAGTCTCAGGGTACCATTGCGTTCTAGCACGGAAACGAAAGCTGTTGCCCAGGGTCCATCATAATTCACAGAAACCCAAATGCTCCTTCGTACATTGGTCTCAATATTCTCCTCCATCTTACATGTAAGTGAAAATGCAACATTTCGAACTCGCTGATAAACGGGATTGACCGCACAATCCAAATCCAGGTGCAATGGAGGGCCCTTGTAACAACCTGTGCCAATGTCTGAGATTCTTGGGAATTTTTGTATAATTTTATAAATTCATCTCAGACATTCGTACCTGAGGTACAACTAGAGACAAACAGTTTAACACCTTGAATTGATATTTTTAGAGCATCAAACCAATTTCGACCTAAAATATTTGGTCCCAATCTCTCTACCACTAGTATGGGTAATGTGCAAGTAACATCTTTGTACTTAACAACTGCTTGAAATTCTCCAATCACAGTTAAAGATTGTGAAGCCCATGTTCTTAGTTCAACTGGTGCTTAATGTTAAACAGGGCACTATACCATATTTGCAAATTTAAGATTGTAGGTGTCCAAATTTATTGAAGTTCTCACACAACCAGAATCGATTTCAAACTTAAAATTCACCTAATTAACTTCTGCTTATATTGAATATGGCTGTATATAATGAACTACTATTTTGTCAGACAATATAAATAAGTTATCACCTTGAGACCTAAAGGCATTCACTTTAAAATCAGATGTATCACTCAGCTTAACTAGATTTCTTTCAACCAGATCCATGTTAGCTGTTGGGCTAGAACTAACAGCAAAATTTGCATCACTGCCATTTCCTGACTCTGAAACAAATTTATGCTTTTGTTTACAAACCTTAGCAACATGCCCTATTTTACCACATTTCTGACACTTCAACTTATCTTTCAACACACTGCACTGTTTTGGCTGTATGTCCAATTTCAGCACTTCTAAAACATGTGATACTGTTACCAGTATTAGTATTTTTTGAAACATTTGGCTGCCAACTAGTTTGAGTGACTTGAAGTTTATGTACATCTTCAACACCTAATTTTCTAACTTCCAAAACATTAGCTTCAGGACATTCAACCAGCTGTACAATTTCCAAAGCTTTTGTAGCTGTTAGGTCTTTCTCAGAAAATAACTAAGCCTGTAATTCTGCATTTGATAAACCACATATGAACTGATACAAAACCATCGTAGTAGACATACTTTCAGAACAACAAACAGCAGCCAGACATTTCAATTCAAACCTATATTTGATTGCATTCTCACCTGGAAGTTGTCGTCTGTTAACAAATTTGTTGTAACATACCATTGGGTTGACTGTAGGCGCTATATTTGTATCCAAAACTGATACTAGCTGGTTGTATCCTAAATCACGTAGTAATTTAGACGTGATCCAATCCTTCAAATCCTGCACCATGTGGTCATCCAGCATTTCAATCAACAAACCACGGTTTTGACCGTACAAAATTTGACCTTTTGAATCAAGCCAAAACTGAAATCTTTCCCAATGTTCTTTCCACGTCTCCATGCATGAGTGATCGTATTTAATGTATGCACTTGCCATTATGTCCATAATATCACGTAATTAATATAACTAAACATTCACGATTACAATTTAAAATATGTGAGCAAACTTCATCCTCGTCGCCATTGTTGCGTCTGTGCACAGACACTGCAGGGAAGCGTGCAAACTGAACCGAAGGTGAGAGGCAACTGGCTCGAGCCGGCGCTAGTCAAGGTTTACCAGCTGACGGTATGACGTCAACAGTTACCGACATACAAATAGGTCAAGGCCACAACTGATGACGTTAATATTTTCAAACATTGATTAAATACTAGACAAATTAGAAGCTATAAAAGCATGTAACCATGTTAAAAATATGGCATAACTAATAATTTAGTTATGGTTAGTGGTTGGAAGTAAAAGCTATTTTAAAAGTACTGATCTCATGTGGGTAGCTTTTGAATAAATATTATTGATATGTTAAAATTATATTAAATACTTAGTCAATGTGACTATTTCCATAGAATCAACTTTTTGACTTGATCTGTATTGTATGTCATTTATTTAAGGGTTGTGGGAAACAATGACAATGACTATAAATTGCATTTATAGGGTAGGGCAAGGTAAGCTGGATTTATTTCTCACAGACAGCAATGTCATGAGAAACTACAACATGCAACTCAAAACAATGACAGGAACTGAGAGAGGAGCTATGGCCTGTGTTAAGGCCCCATCCCAGTATTTGCCTGAAGTGATTTCAGAAAATCATAGTATCTGAAATTATGATGTTCAGAGCTAGGAATAGAACTAGGGTCCTCCTGAATGTGAATTTAACAAATTACCATAGTGCCACCTTGATTAGTGTAATTTTTAAGACTTTGGCATTCTTGTAACCTTGAGATAAAAGAGAAAAGTACATCATGGTATCCATAGTTACGTCCTTTGGCTTTCACCTCATACATCATCATCACATTGTAGCAGATATAATTGTGTGCGATCAGGACTCGAAGCATACAAACTCTAAAGCAGACTGTTACTCGCTCCACTTGGCTCATTGTTTATCATTGCAAGACGTTCAGCAGGCATCTCGCTTCCCCTTAAACACTTGAACTCGTAATGAATTTGAATGTAGAGATTTCAGTCAGCATTTAAATTTGTTACTTAGAGAACTAGTGAGGGTAACATAATATATGAAGCAACGATTGAATCCAAGAACAGGGTAAACGGAATTACACCAAGAAAGCTCACCAACCAACTGCATTAGTGTCCACCTTAACAACATTTCCCAATTGCAAAAACGGTGAGCGATTCCAGTAGAAATTGAATCGGGACTTCTGAGATGGAAAACAAGTGGTCTAACCACTAGACCACCGTGGGATCTGAATGGCAGTATAGCTGGATATTGTTGAACAAAATAAAAATATATAAATACATTCAACTATTTCATGAAACAAGACCAATCACACTGTTCACAAAATTTTCACCAATTCACACTAACTATGAGGCACCAAGATTCAACATATGCTAACAACTCACAAATAATTACAATAAAACAAATTAAACTCATTATAGCTCCAGTCGTTTTACATATATAAATACGTATTTGAGTCCACTTTTACACACCATAGATTTACAATTGTTCACAAACCAATGAAGCTTCAACATTCCTTAATACAATACATAAAAGTACCTCTCAAAATGTTGTATTTCAAACAATCATACACTTTACCTCTTCACTCTGTCTGCCTCTCAGTTTCACCATACAGATTAAAATAACCAAAAATTCATAGAAAATTTTACCAAGATTATCATTGAAACAATTTCTTAATTAAACAAAATACTGGCTATGTGCACATACTCACTAAAAATAACCTGTCACTCAATTTCCAAAACCCAAACTTAATGTAAACTTGTTAATTGCAGATATATTAGTTAAACAATTTAATTTATCAGAACTAAAATGTGATGTAATTTGATTCCACCCTACACGAAGTATTCAAAATATTGCCTTTTAAACAGTATTCATAAAAAAGTGCACATTAAAAATAATACTGACCAGAGTCACATTCAATTAGTCCCGTTTTTTAGTCTCTTGTTGGCAGACTAACAAAATAATCATTCCTTATAGCTTCACCACGAAAACCCTGTGAACAAGGACTCTAAATGTATTTAGTGACTATTAATTTTGTCCTTAAAGCTAACCCAGCATAAGCACACTTTCAGCACCCAACAACCACAGTGAAGTTTCTACTTACGCTTGGATAAATTTCACTCAAAACGCAGCAAAATTAATTTGCTTTGCCGTGTGATGCCTCTGGTCTGCGCAAAGACAAACTGCTTCCAAATGTATATAAAAGTATAGGTCTTTCATTACTAGTTTAGCATTCTCCGTTAGCGTGGTATAAATCACCATCCCCTTCATTCCCGGTGCACTAGTATCTCGCAGACCCATAGCCACCTGAACAACACCAACTTCAACGAGTAGCTTACATTTTTGCTAAACTTTACAGTTGGCAAAATTCTCAAGGCCATTGCAAGCTTTCCGAAGATCATGAAAAAGGACTGTTAACTGTGTGAAAACACACGCAAAACTCTTGGAACTCGGCCCACACAAATTCAATTCCTGGCCAATCTATCCAATTCTACATCAATCAGGCCCGTCAATCAAGCCAGTGAAATGGCCAATGTGGAACCCACACAAATATAAAGCCAGCTTTGGCTAGCTGGCCTCCTGTCAAAACAACTTGCCAACACAACTCTCCAGGAAGTGTTGACCAATTCTAGCCAGCTTAGCACTCCTCTTCCACTCGTCTTCCCCCTCAACCAGAAAAGGAGAAGCAATAGTAGTGCACTCAGATGGACTAGTAAGCAAAGATGTTGCTATGGCAACCTGCCCAAACAACACAGCCAACCTAACCTCAAAACACCATAGCCCAGTCAATAAAGGCAAAAAAACTTCGAATGTCGGGAATAATTAGGGTAAAGCTGAATTTTTCACAGATGATAGACCAATACTAGAGGAGCATTTCCTCAAAAGTCTCCACTCCTGCCCATGGAGCTTCCCCCTTTCCCTCCCCTCAAAGTTGAGAAATGGAGACCTTCAGAGAAGTGCTTATATCTCCGTAAGTAATGCTTAGATTAAGTTGTTCTTTTTTTGTTCGAACTCTTGTTTACCAGAGCACATTAAAGGTTCCGTAGGTTTTTGCAATAAAGTTAATACTTTTGTTGTTATTTTAGGAAATGTACCAACAAAATATACCTTTTCACTTTACCTGTTTTTTTTTCTTTTTGCTTCATAACTTTTTTATAATAATATTAATTAAAACATAGTTTGCTGTAAAGTTATAGCTTAGCTTTTCCTGAACTCAAACATATGTAAATATATTAGATTTGTTTAAAAGTTACAGGCGAAAACGGTCTAAACAAGGTTGCGGACCTGGCGCTATGCGCTATGCGTTATCCTGTACTGTTTTTAATTAATGAATACATCATTGAACACACAGTCACCAAAACCACTAAAGTATGTTTCATCGCACAATCAAAACGTGCTGCCAGGCATATGTACTATGAAACATTCATATTTAAATTATTCTCCGTGAACTAAGACGACTACTGCGACATGAACTTAACATCACCATTGTGAATGCCGCATTATTAAACGAAAGTAAGGTATAAACAGCTGTCGCATGTTATGTACGACGAACGGACATCATGTTAAATGTTGCAATTTAAAAGCCGGGCACTTAAATTTATTATTTTAAATCAGGGTAATAGTAACAACGATATACAAATGTGTGATGAATAAACACGAATGCTAGTGCCACCCCGGAGGCCACTGCCACCCCAGCAGCCATGGTCTAGAAATAGACCAGTTACACACACTCTCTTTCACCCTTATCTCAGATGGTCGGGTGGTTCGTAATCTTGGAACTGTAAACACAGAGGACAGTTTAGAGGAAGTGGGTCTGTCTGTGCCTTCTAGCTCGACACTTGTGTTGGAACCCAGAACAAAAAATTGTGTGGGTTTTATTGTGAACCTGTATATTATAAGTGAATTTCTCAACAAACAAACTTTAAAATGTGCCTGAGAATATAGAATAGGACGTAGCACAGCACGATCATCAGGTCGTCACATTTGTAACCGTTTTTTTTTTTTGTTTTATTAGAGCTATTAGAAAGTAAAAATACAACTTACGACACTAGCAATTATAAATATGTATAGCAGTGGATTACGTTAATTTATTATGTATTATTTGTGGCAAAAGTCTAATAGGGAACACTACATTGGTTGAAAAGGGACTGAAAACTACTGTTTCAGCTAGTTTACAGTTAAATGATGGACTCCATGAGAAGTTGGAAGGTAAAAAAAGTATTACAGTTTATAAGTTGTGTAGACAAAACTATACCCATCCTTCAAGTATTAAGGCTGCTCTTAGAGCATCTGAAACATCTGAGACCTCGCTTCCTTCAACACCTTTGTCTGTCTTACGCAGTTAAGAAGGAAAATTCAATTTTAAAAGTCACTGTTTCATTTGTAGTAAACCAGCCGTTGTAGACATAAAAGCACCATCTGATCGTAGAAAACCAGGTCATTTGGTTACCACAATAGAAATAAGGGAAAATGTATTGAAAAAATTGTCACGAACGAGATGATGAGTGGGGAGAGAGAGTTAAAACCAGGCTGTTAAGTGTGAGTGACCTTGTAGCACCTGAAGCTCGGTACCACAAATATTGCTACCGCAATTTTTTGTAAGATTAGCAGGTCAGAAAAATGTTCAGTAGGAAGACCAAAATCAAAACTAAACAAATCATTCTCAAGTTTATGTGAATACTTAGAGAACGATGACGAATGCCAGTACACGATAAAGGAACTACAATATATTATGAAAGATTTACCTGGCCTACAGGAAACTTACACAGATAAACATCTGAATAATCTCCTCAAAAAACATTTTAATGATAGTTTGTTACATTCTAATGTGTCTGGTAGAAAAAAACGTGGTATGTTTGTCGGATACTGCTGATAAATTGATAGATCAGTGGTTCAAAGATAGAGCGACAGATCCTGCTACAGAACGTATGAGAATTGTATTAGCTACTGCTGATATTATTAGAAAAGACGTACAAAAATGATGTACGATTCACACAATTACCCATGAGCTGAAGAAATCAGATCTGGAGGAATCAATTTAATTCCAGAGAGTTTGAAATCTTTCACTTCTCGAGGAACCAGGAAAAGAAGTACAGATGTAAAGAAAATAGAAAGAAAACGTACCGTGATAAATCATGCTTTAGTATCAGCAATTAGACCAAGAGCTTTTTTGTCCCTTGTTCAAGTTAGCATTAGATTAGCATTGCATAGGTTGTACAGGTCAAAACACCTCATTGATCTCCTTACACCAATGGGTGTATGCACATCATACAATGAAGTATCAATATACGTGAATTCTTTGATAAATGCAGGCTCCCCTACATTTAGTGATGATGCATTTATACAATTATTTGTCCAGGAGTTGTACAGCCCTGGCAAATACACAAGTTTGAACGAAGCCCAATATTTCAGATTTCTGGCTGTAACAAAAAATACTATGTTAAGATCGAATTCTGATCTATCTAAGCTACCACCAACCTCACCTCTGAAGCATGCCATTAACATTTGCGCATAGTGTTTCTCCAAGTTCAGAAACGGTTAGGAAATGATCTTCCTGCGACAGAGTGGGGATGGCAAGTTTAAATCATAAAAGAAAATGGAATCCCAAGAAAAACTCTTGAGGCCAGTCACTACATCCAAGCCATTTGCACCAGATGATTTACTGTTCCTTGTGTCGTGCATATGCAAATTAGGATGTGGTAACTACTGCGGATGTAGGAAAGCCAACTTGAACTACTCTGGAATGTGTGAGCACTGCAGTGGACTGTCATGTTTAAATTCTTCATATTATTTCAATGAATATGATGTGGATTCCCCATCAACAGAGTAAACATATGTGTGTACATATATGTGTACATATATATTTGTGTGTGTGTGCGTGTGTGTGTGCGTGTGTGTGTGCGTGCGCGTGAGTGTGCATGAGTGTGCGTGTGTGCGTGCGTTCACGTGTGTGTGTGTGTGTGTGCGTGTGTGTGTGTTTATGTGTGTGTGTGTGTGTGTTGCAAATGCCAACAGAATATGTAAAATTACTGTCAATGGTTAATGTTGTGTAAATATGAAAATGTCAATGTGTTTATAGGTTCAGATGAAAAATAATTAGTGGTGGGAGGGAGGTCCGTGATGCTGTTTTAAAACTAATGAGGCAGTTTTTAACAGCGGCTGGTTTAGCCAGTCCGGAACACTGAGGGTCCATAGGTGGTGGATAATGGAGTGACCCTAATTATAGGTCCAGGGTTAAACCCCCCGAACCAAAACTGGCCTTAATTAACAACGCCCCTTAACATTTTAAGAAGTTCACTAAAATTAAAATATTTATGTATAGTATTCTGTATATAAATATATCATTTATACATATAATTTTATTTCCACACATTTCCAGTCTTTAATCCTATTGAAGAGCAGCAGCAAAATATAACAATGATGATAGGTCTACTCAGTGCACCATTCGTCGTCCACAGACCGGCGCGGTATGCAGCTTGATACCAGACTTCACTTTTATCAAAGAGTTCTGGTGTGCAAATACTAAACAATCGTTGAATTCAGGAAATCAAGCACTACATTTTATATAAGAACCTTTTTAATATTAATGTGATTTTTAAAAAGTTATAAAACCAAAACCAATTATTGCAATGTCAAAAAATACATTTTTCTGTACATTCCCAAAAATAACAACAAAAGTAGTAACTTTATTGCAAAAACCCACGTAAACTTTATTGTGCTCTGTTAAACAAGAGTTAGAACAAAAAAAATGAATAACTTAATCTAAGCATTACTTACGGAGATATAAACACTTCTCTGAAGGTCTGCATTTCTCAACTTTGAGGGGGGAAGGGGGTGAAGCTCCATGGGGAGGAGTGGGGACTTTTGAGGAAATGCTCCTCTAGTATTGGTCTATCATCTGTGAAAAATTCAGCTTTACCCTAATTATTCCCGACACAAAACCTTTATTGACTGGGCTACCAGGCCAAAAAACATAGAGCCGAACACAGCTCAGATTTGATGCCACACTTAAGTTAGTTAGAGATCCGCTGTAGGTTCTCTTCTAAAAATTATTTTATTTTACTCAAAATATATGCATACCACTTGTTGACAACAGGTTTAATTGCAACAGAATAAAATATTTTTAAATGGGAGTTTTTCCAGACCAATAACACGACAGACACAGTCATGCTGTACCCTTGTTATGAACTCTGAATTTCTTGCACTGTTAGCAAGAGTCAACCAACTATGCTATAGAAGTTTGTGAAAATTATTTTTTCTTTGAACTGTTTAGCTGCTGATCTTCAGGCTGAAGGAGAGGAGAGATGCAGAAAACAAAACTAGAGAGGATAGAAAGGGGAGCAGGGGTGTGTACTGGACCGAGGGATATCTGTCCTCACAATGTTTGGTGGCAACATTTATGTAACTGAACTCCAGAAAAAGTGATGAAAATTTGTTTTGACTTTCAATTTGCAATTACACTTTTGTCAAGTTGTCTTGGATCTGAAAGATTCACACATCCAGAATGTTTTGGAACTGAATATATGCAGACCTGCATTCACAAATAACATAGCTAAAAATCATTAGGGAATTCATTATTCCTTTCCCCCCTCCCCCAAAGTATATGCCACAATAGTTTATGCGACTGTCAATTTCACTGCATTATATTATTTTCTGTATGAGAATATGTTAATTTCAGCCCGTCCTTCTGGTATACTATTAATTACGATTATTAAAACATAAAGTAGAAATTACTAAAATATTTTCTTCAATGGTCAGTTGGCTCGTACATTTTGCTTTCAAGTCTGTTAAACTTAAAATCTTACACAATCATTGCATTCGCAGATTCACAACTCGGGCATGATTCCAAGGTGATATTTGAAGTCAGATATGTGAATCTTGCAACTAATCTTGCTCCCCCCCTTATTTTTTCATCAACAGCCTTCTCTGTGATGACCCACTTGCTGGCAATGACAGTCACACTCTCGAGCATATGGGCATGTTCATACATTTAATTTTCGTTCCCATATTGACTATTCTTACCCATTTCTCATGGTTTCATCAAAAGTGATTTGGGTTGAGGCGGGGGTACTGACTAATAATAGGTTCTTCTACCAGGTGTATTTCAAAGTCCTTCAACTTTATTGGCACTTATATTTGTAAGTGTATTTAAATTGACTGTGCCAGGGCACACCTCGTGGACCCAATGAACTAGAACATGGCACATATACAGTGCAAAACATTTTGACAGCAAATGACTTAAAACATCAAATTCTTCAAAATCAGTTGCTGATAAAAGGCAGAAATTCAAGAGTATGCTCTACTCCAGCTTCTCTTTTCTGACCAATCAGTAATTTTTTATTTGTATGTGTATATAAATATCACTTGGCTTTGTTTACCTTGTTGTCATTTTAATTCATTAATACAGCAATATTTTATTTTGGGTCAAATTAACTGTTAACTAAGCAAACATTTTTTTTATGTACATAACCGCAGGTTGCCACCATATTTGCACTTGAATGCAGACCCGTCTCCAGAGATAGTGAAGGAAAAATTGCTCCCAGTTTGCTGCATCCTCCCAATAAAATTAACAGCTGGAACACAAACAATTTAATACTACCAATGGGAGTTTTGGTAACTGGAATATGTGCACCTGCAAGGTGCACATCAGGGGCAGTCTGGTGCAAAAATTGGAATTGTGTTACGTCACTTAGGTCTTATGTTGTTTATCTATAATTCACCAACTACACTCTCTTGTTTTTGTCTCCCATTAATTCACATGCTCAAAGCCTACGAATGGATCATCATCCTGGGAGGTGAGGGTTAATCACAGTCTGGTGTCAATATTTGTTGTTTAGTACCCATGATGTGTCTCCATTGTTTTTTAATTCTCTCTTTGTGTTTTGCAGTCTTTCCATCATAGGTGACATATTTTGGCATGGTTACATTTCTTGTCACAGGATCATATGATCTGTAATTAATTGATTACCCATTATATCCAATGAACATCATTTTCTTATGTTTTCCTGCCAATTTGCACTTATGTTGGCCTCCTCCCTGTTTATTTCTCATGGGATGTCTCAGTAGTGTTTGAGATTGGTGTTTGATTCAGATGATATACAATTTCTTTCACTGCCTCTGCCTAAAAGAATTGAGGTACAGCCTTAGAGTATAACACAGCTCTAATACTCTTTATTACTGTTATTACCTCTACTGATGTCGGCAATCTCTTCATTATTTCGAACTTAAACATGCAAACCTCATTTTATTATTCTCATATTTTTATGAGTAATGATCCTTTCTGACATTGTCTTTGTATTGCTGTAACATACAGAACATTGGTAACAGTGCTCTTAGTCCACATGTAATTCACACATTTCTCAATCCTGACATTTCCTGTCTTTTTCACATCTGATGCTGAACTATTACTGAGGCTGACACTATTTCATCTACATAATTTTCCAAACTTTCACTCATAAATGTCATGTCAGTAATAGCCCTGACTGTCTGTAGTGTAGCTAATTTTTTGTCCACTTCATTGGCTTCTCTTTCATAGAACATACACTCAGTTGTAAAGATTGTACTGTTGTCATACAGTAATTACTATTGTGAAACTTGTTCTTGTAGAAATTTTGGGCTATCTTCCTCTCCTTCCCACAGGTGTAGCTTATATTTTAATCTTTCCACACAGATCTGATTCTTAACTGCTTTAGTCTTACAATGGCAAGATAGCTTCATTCAAAAGCCTGGTAGTAAGACTATGTATTGTTTATTTACTTTGAACTATAGACAGCCAAGCTTGTTGAGAAATTTTGTATTTTTCAGGGAATGTATGTTCAGCTAAAGTCTCAGTTAAATTTTCCCAGGTCTGTTTTATTTGTTCAAAGTCATCTTCACAAACTCGAAGGCACTTCGTACATTTGTGCCTGAATAACGCTATGTCTTTATGTTATAAGCCTTTCACATACCACAATTCTGCTGATGTTCCAAAACCCAGGTCAACATTTTTGTGTGACAAAGGATTTGTTCCAGAAAATCAACGGCAGACAAGGGTTTGGATTCACTCACTTCAAGGTTGCCAAACCTTGCCATGAGATTCTTCAGCATAGCATAAAAATCTGAATGTGAAAATGGAGCTGTAGGTTAATCAGCATGAAATTTTTTCAGTAAAGGCTCAATTTCAGATGTTATAAAAGAAAAAAATGTAGTTTTATGCCCAAGCAAATTGGCATGAAGAGCTATTTTACCACCTAAAAGTTTGCACACTTTGGTTCAGAACTTGGACCAGAAGACTGAATATATCTTTTCAGATGGGGCAGCATTTTCAAGGTTCCGTTTGCCATACACACATTTTCCAACTAACAAACTGTACAAAATTTTAAAGGGAACAAATCTGAGGCTGTGACGACTAGGTATATTATGAAAAAGGTTATGAATTTTATGCAGGAATGTAATAATTTCCCATCCTGTGCCTTTAAATACTGTCTTGAAAGCACAGTGCAGTGAATGCAAACCACAAGTACCAATGTCCAATATTATCTGGTCATGTGCACAGCCTTCTTTTAAATCTTCCCTCAAGTCCTTAAAAAAGCATAAGTTTACATTAAAGTCCTTTAGTTTATGTTCGGGCCATCCATCGATGCTTGGAGAATCTTGGGCAAAAGGCTAGAAGGTAATGCACTTTTAAATGCATTAAGTAAATCTACTGCCGTTGAATGACCCTAAAAAACAGGTTAAGTAACGAGTACAAGTCACATTCTCGACGTCATCCCAGTACATCACTGAAAGGTCCATTTGTTGATTTTGTACAATCGTATTTAAACTTTCATCAAAACCAGTGACAATTTGTAAACAGTTTGATAACATGACTATAAGATCTCGCTCTGTGGCGCCAAGCCTTGGACAATAGTGTACGACACTTTTGCTTTACTCAATTTCATTTTGTCTGCAATACTACTGTCAGAGTACATCTTGCGCTGAATCAAAACACTATTTTTAGCTTTCCGCGATGAGTTGTGTGACATTGCACAAATTAACACCACAGTACTTCTGCCCTTGTCACATCATTGTGGATTAAAAATGTCTTCATTAATTTATATTAATTTGTAGGTGTGCATGTGCAAATGAATGAGCATGCTGAATATTAACTGAATTTCTTATCAACTTAGGTAGGCTAGGTAATGATGAAAACTGAAGACCCTAGCAATTACTGATTGGTGAAGATTGATGATCATCGCAATTAGTTGATGGCAAAGACTGAAGACCCACACAATTAGTTGATGGTGAAGACTGTTAACCCTCACAGTCAGCTGATGCTGACTTTACTTGGGAAGTTGACTCTGTCTTGCCAAAGAATGTAATTGGCACTGATTTACTGGATGCTCTGTGCTTTTCCTGTGCTTAACCCCACACACATCACTTGTGATATCTTGTTTCATCATATTGCTAAGCACAGATCACACCATGCGTTATAAGGATTTCCATCAATACCCTTTACTCAAAAATAGTGAAGGTCTTTACTTCACACATCTCTGAACACTATTTTTCTAAACTTTGATCGCAACATGATGGCACCTAGGGAAACGAATTTGATAAACTTTAAAATGTATTTTTTGCTTTCAATGATGGAGTACTAATAACCCACACAAACAGTCTCCACGCAAATAAATATGTTCAGTGTGTTACATCATTTTTTTATTTCTCGAAAACTAATGCTTGTGTAAGCTACGCAACTAAAGTGTACATACCCACTGATTTAAAAGCTGTGTGATGCTGAGCCCATCTCTTCTAGATATACAGCGCTCAATTATAAATAACTAACAACAAATGCTGCATGCCGGTATCATACTGGCACATCAACAGCGACACGCCCCTCAGGGCCAATTATCCCTATCTCCCCCCACTGGTCAAATTTTGGCAATGCCACTGTTCGTAGGACTGGGCAACGAAACCACTAATAATTAGTACAGAACGACATACTCAAATTCAGGTACATTTATTAACAATAGGCCCTACTTACAGACTCGCAAGTACAAATTATGATGTTATGATGCAGTACGGCATTCCATACATAAATGTTCATTTGACATTCATTAATAAATCCAATACGGTGGCTGGGTCGAATGGCATAGGTTCAAAAGAGAAACGATCCCCTCATGGCCGAAATGGCACCGAGCAAGCAGGATTGCAAGAAATAAACCAACGAATAAACTAAAACAAATGAAACTAAAACTTACCGAGAATAAACAGATGAAACACTGGTGCCATGTCGGCCACGAGAAGACTGGAGCAACACATCGGACGGAGCACGAGTGACGACTGACTCGAGCTAGCAAACTCAACTCGGCAGACAGCCGGGAAGAGGTGTAGAAGGGAAGGGAGGCACGGAAACGGCGATGTTGGCCGAAGATCGACGAAGTTCGAGTCTCCAAGCATAGGCAAAGGGTGTAGTAGGGGGAGCACCACATGTTCACGGGAGCACTCACTCACGACACGCGATTTGAACAGAGATTCCTCTTTTAAGCACTGCCAGGCATCTTCTAGGCACGTCTAGTCTTTATCCTTAATGTGATATTGGACCTCCTGACAAATGCTTGTAGAGCTGGACGGCCTGTCCAGTTCAACTCCCCTGCTCTTTACCAAGCTATCGGCCTTACAAGCTTTAAGCCATGCCAACAGCCTTGGTGAAGCATCTCCAAACGAGAAGCGAACCACAAAGTCCCCATGACTGAGAATCAGTGGTGATAACCCGTGAGAGACCCTCCGGGTGCGCGCTGCTGAGGAGACTCCCGAATCATGGATCCCCATCTGCTCCAGGCACTCAAGACGAGGAAACACCAGCTACCACGTGCCACAGGTAAGGAAAGGTTGCTCGACTCAGGCGATAGCACCTGTAGCATTATCAAAAGATTACAATACCAAAATTTAACCATCGACCCACCAGCATACACAAAATAGCCTCTTTGATTGAATATACAAACAAACAATACATATGCTAATATCATAAATATAGACATAATCATACCCGTATTATTAGCTAACTAGCATCATACACTGTTGCATAAATTAACACGCCAAGTATAAAAAAATCTGAATAGACAGAGGTAGTAAAAGAATACATGAATAAATAATATAAAATACATTAGACCCAAGTATGTCCTCAGTATACAACTGATTACACAAGATCAATTCAATCAGTGCCGCAATGTGAGGATTAATGTTATATATATATGGCACGCAAAATCAAGGACATTATATGCCGACCCTCTTAACCTAGGCCTTATACTACCCTCCGCGCGAGGCTTTGCTAGCAAGGTACTACACAAACAACACCAACACATGACCAGCCGTCCGTACAACACACAAACACAAAACAACCGCCACTCCAAAACACAAACACCTAACACAAATCACAACTTTACTCCTCAGAACCTAGCCTCCTACAGACACGAGGCAAACTAATACAGAATAGGAGTAGGAAAGGATTGCTGAACGTCGACCCGTGATGCACTCTTCGGAGAAATAGATGAACAGGATGGCCAATCTCTTCGCATGCCGACCAACAGTCTGTAACATGACTTAAGAAAGCAATTAGTCACTGTCATCATCTTCCCTTACAGCATGTTTCAAATGGGACACATGAGCCGTGCGGACTATACGTCCGGAAAGTGGATCGGCGAGCAGGGCGGTGTTAGTCCCCAGAAGTTTAACTATGTCAAACGGCCCGGCGAAGCGCAACGAGAGTTTACTTCCCCGATCGTCAGGACAAGACGGGAGAGTAAACGACCTACAGTACATGGACTGCCCAACCTGGTATTCGGAGGCTACCCTGCCAGTATTGTAGCGCTCCTGCAAGCTATCCCGCTCATCATATAGGCGCCCCAACATGTTGGCAACCAACAATTCTCGGTCTGAATCAAACAAGGGAGATGCAGGACTCAGGATGCCCCACACGTTGAGCAACGGGAGGACATCTCAACCCAAAACAATTTGGGCTGGAGACTGGCCTGTGACACCATGAATTAAATCCTAAGTTAATCAGATTGAGGTCCTCATCCCAATGAGCCTGCTGCGAGTGGTACAGAGCCGAGAGAGTGCACTTCAGGCTGCCGTTGAACCGCTCCACCCTGTTCCCGCACGGAAATACGGGCTCGAGGTGAAACGGGACATACCCCACCTGAAGCACATATCCCGAAACTTCATTGACATGAAGTAGGTGGCATTGTCTGTTACCAAGCTGACCGGCGGGCCAAACACAGACCACACATGGTCGGACAACGCTCGCACTACGTACTATCTTGCGGCTCTTAACAGATCTCAAAGCGATGAGGATGACGAAACTGGAAAACACATCCAGCAAGATCAAAACGTATATGGTGGACCGAATCAGAGGCCCGAACACGTCACAATGGATAACCTCTCAACCATATGACACCTGATCGACGGTGTACTACCCGATCTTTGAATTCTGCGCTAGCTTAGCGTGCATACACAAATCGCACTTACGCACATATCTCCAAACATCCTTGGCCACCGAATGCCAGTAGAAACGGCCGCACAATTTCTTCAATGTGCCTTGCTGGCCCAAATGTCCTCCAAAGGGGGAGTCGTGAAAATATACCAAAAGTTCAGCCTTACATCGTTCTGGGACAAACAAGCACTTCACCCGCCCACGACGCCCCACGTGGTGTAACAGACCGTCACTGATGACATACGGCACACCGTCACTGATGACATACGGCACATCGTCACCGCACTGCACGTCCAGAACAAGTCTTTGAAAATCAGGATCCTCGGCCTGCGCATTGCGTAATCACACGAAGAAACCTTCATTGGTAGTGAAAGCCACACTCAGCATGGCTGAGGACGAAGAACCCGAAGGCTCGACCTCGTAGTCGTCCGGATTGAACATTCGAGACAACGCATCTGCAGCTGTGTTGCTCGAACCGGGCACATACTGAATGACAAACTGAAACCTCATAAGTTGAAAAGGCCATCTCCCTAACTTACCGAAATTGTTTGAGTTACTCAGCAATGAGGAAACCGCCTGGTTGTCGGTGCATAGGTCAAACTCAACACCGCTAAAGAAAGTATCAAATTTGGCAGTACCGCACACGCACGCCAGAGCCTCCTTTTCAAAGGAGCTAAGACATTGCTCGCCATCTGAGAGAGTGCGACTCGCAAAACCAACGGGGCACAGCGTCCCATGCCTCCATTGACTCAGCAATGCACCTAGGGCTAAACTAGAAGCGTCTATGGGCAAGACGAAGCGCAGATCGAAGTCGGCCATGTACAGGGCATGGGCATTAGCTAAGGCAACCTTAAGCTTTTCAAAGCTCGCCTGCTGTTTGTCTCCCTAAACAAAACCTATATTTTTGCGTTTCAGAAAGTTTAAAGCGCAGTTAACTCAGAAAAATGGGAAACAAAAAGGGAATAATAACCCAACAGACCCAAGAACAGTGACACACAACGCACGCTCCTTGGCCTAGGAAACTCAACTACTGAGCGAACACGCTCCGGATCCATCAACAACCTGCCTTCGGACACTATGTACCCTAAGAAATTTACGGACAATGCAGCCCAGGTGACCTTGGCTGGATTGACAGTGAGCCCAGCGCCGCGCAAACGTTCAAGGACAGGTGCAAGTGACCCAAGTGCTCAGACATGTTGGCACTATAGACAATGATATCGTCAATGTAAATGTAGACGCACTGGAACTTAAAATCAGCGAGGACATGGTTTAGTACCCTAGACAACGCTTGCGTCCCGAACTTTGCTCCCATAGGGATACGGTTAAATTCAAACTGTGCCCACGGCGTACGAAATGCCGTATACTTCCGGCAGTCGTGGTGCAAAAAGCATTAGTGGAAGCTGGCGTTCAAGTCAATGACCGAATACACACAAGCTTTCCCCAAATGCTGGAGGGTAGCATCCACAGTCGGCGCAGGGAAAGGGTCCAGAAAGATTTTTGCATTTACTTTAGACATGTCGGTCACGATCCGGTAACCGCCACCATTCTTCTTTACCAAAAACACCGGACTGGCATAGTCCGAAGTTGGAAAGTGATATTACTCCTTCGCGCAACATCTTGTCGACGATGTCCCGCATAATTGCCAACTTAGGGGGGCTATACATGTAGAATGGTTCACGAACTGGAACATCATCCACAATTGAAAATTTGTACGGCAGGATGTCACACTGGCCCATACATGTAGTGATCACGTCGAAATATTCGTGCAGAACCCGATCAAGATCGTCATCTTGCGCAGAACTAGTACAGTGGAGCACCCTTTATCCGGAATCATCGGGGGAAGGCCTATTCCGGTTGTGGGAAAATTCCGGTTATGGGAATTATGGTTAGAAGGCGAGAAAAACTTATAAAACAGCATGTAGCATGTAAACACCGAATTTAATTTTAACTTATACTACGTATTATCCTACATAGTAAACCATCTGTGATAGTTACATACACACAAAAATATATAATTGGATTTATGACACGTGCCTGTCATACTCCAGCGCCAGCTACGTGTGTGGCCTTCATCTCCGGCTCCGTAATGTCTGGGTTACGTCACCGGCTGTGTGTGTGAGAGCGGCAGCGGGAGGTGAGGGTGGAGTCCCTGCTGTGGTGACAAGCTAAAATTCGGATGTGCCACTGATAACACTTCGAGGAAGTACAGTCAGTCACAAAACTTTACGTGTCTCTTGCACGTCGGCCGACGCACTATTATTCCATTTTATTTTTTATTAACGTCGCATTTATGCACTATGTTCACAAATAAATTTACAGATAAAAAATTAAGTCACACTAAAAAACATAGACAAATTGCAAACATCGTAGAGCATAT
>PNEQ01013763.1:37729-57124 GCA_003012365.1 Medauroidea extradentata | reverse complement strand
TGTATAATTTTGGGTATTTGTAAATTTCGTTGAGACTAAATCATTAAATAGTGCATTTCGAACAATCCCGGTGAGCACTTCCAACTTTTGAATCTCCCGCGCAGCAATTCACCAGTTTGAGTTGGCAGCAGCTCTTCCTCATCATCTGCCAGCGGTTGGCAGCCTTGGGCTTCCGGGAGGAGGCCATCATCTAAGATCACACATGGCGGTGAGTAGTGCGTTCGGGCAGCCTCACTGTATATCGCTATAAAAATGTGGCATCCGTTACCGTTAATTGTATTAGTTGTATACAGTCCATGAAATAATTGTGCGTTAACAGTCTGTTTAACGACAGCTAACATGTGTCTGGAAAAAGATATATTGCCGGTAATGGACCGATATATTTTTGTTACCGTTGGTTGAGTGTCGTAAAAACGACATCTGACCGGTGTCTTTTTCATGACAGAATGCCAGTGTCTGGAAAAAGACATCATGCCGGAAATAGGCGGATTTCATTTTGTGATTGGTGGATCAGTGTCGGAAAAATACAGCGGGCCGCTGTCTGTTAAACGACAAGTAACCGGCGTCTGGAAAAAGAAAACCTGCCGATAACTGGCCGATGTCTTTTGATTCAAAATTGGTAGAGTGTCGGAAGAAGGACAACGGACGGTGTCCTTTTAGTGACTGCTGACTGGTGTCTGGAAAAAGACAAGAAGCCGGTGTTGGACCGCTGTCTTTTTGTGTTCTGCAGACACTGGAGGACAGTTCAGACAGTGGCAGACGTCATGCCGACAGTTTGTGTTTGCTGGGTTGTTTCTACTAATGACTGGCGTCAGCGTCTGGCCTTGTACAGTGCTGACCATTACTATCATACTTTGAAACAAGTAACATGTGAACGAGTATACTTAATACTATACGAGCCAGCTACAAGAACCGCTTATAATGAAGAATAACTAATAAAACATTGTTTGCTTCCAGGTCTCACAGGTTTGTTTATGAATGCTCAAGAGTTACATATAATTATTTGTAGACGTATATTAAATGTTACTTACAAATACGGTCAGTTTGAGATGCGTGAGTGAAGGGCTAATCACCGTTGTTGTTTTGGTACTTTTCGTCTTCATTGTAGCACAAAATTTGAGGTAAAATTATATGAGTACTTACCATTATATTGTATACGCATAATTTTTTCTCAGTTGTTGATCTCAATTTCTTCCCCCTTTCTTGCTCGATTAAACATAATTTTTATAAATAAATTAACTTTAAAACCTTTAATGGAAAATTGTTTAAGAAACAATAACATAGTTTCGTTCTGAAGGTTGCTGCCACCTTAGGTCGTTTCTCAATACTCCCTTGTACAACAGTATCAGCGCGAGATACGTTATTTAATCATCTGCCTCTTCTGTGAGAATAATCTCATAACTTCCTCATCTGGTAGACTATATTTAGGCCCGTACCTGTGTTGTGAACCTCGTCGAATAAGACAAGAATGAATCTTTCGGTTAGGTAGACTAATTATCGCCACATTTACTGCGATTTTAATTGAAAAAACAAGTAGTGCGCCGTTTTTTCCCCTAAATAAAATTTTCTTACACACTTTCATGCACGTATAAGAATACAACATTGCCAGTTCCAATCATACATATTGTCTATGCTGAAAGATTCTTTCATATTGATACCTAATAATAAGGGACTATGATTTGCCGCTGTAATAATTTTCTTATTTGTATTTTTCTATCGTATCTGACGTACTCAAATTTAAGGTACAATACTTACTAACCAGCTGAACGTATGAGATCCGTCTGTTAACATGTTATATCTGTCATATAGCAGTCTTCTAATTATATAAGTTACACTTCGCTAGAAACTTTGCAAAATGCATCGTACATTGAAAGAAAAGCATTGTTGTTGTGGTATCACTGTGTTAAAATAGGAACAACTGTCATGTTTGGTTGTCAGTATTATCTGGAATTTTTTACAACAATAGTTTCTATAGAATTAACAATATTTCCTGTAAAACAAATATGGCATTTGTTATAAATTGCTGTACGAAAAATTCAGATAGTTCTCACATCCAATTTGGAAAGATATACAATCTTAACAGAAGTATGGTACCAACATAAATACTTTTATTCCTGTGTCGTGTTACAGCAAATATTACGATTGTAGTATTACGTAGATGTGGTGGTAGTGCTATTATGTGTATGTAGAGTCATGACCTTGACAAGAGCTGCACGAGGCGCGTGCAACAGTGTGCACGGCACGTAGACGCGGCAACAATGGGTCAGGCAGGAAGTTCGCCAGTTGTTACCGACCAGTAATGGTGACTGGAGGACATAACTGTCGCTGTACACGGTCACATGGCCAAGTATGAATGTAGTACAGAGTCACCGCCACATCTTCTTCTACCGCGTACTCCTATATCTAGCCGTGCATTGACAGCGGATCTCCACTATACTTGGAGAGGGAAAGCAGATTACATGTTCCTATGCTGAAGGAGCATGTATGGAGTTTTCATTTCGTAGCACAGAAATAACGCAATGGCTCGTCGTGCGCTTATGGAACGACATTGAATTTACGTCATTATTTGTTTCCCCAGAGTGTACTCGTACACATATAACATGTCGCAAATTTCTGAACACGCGGTCGATAGTATTAAAAACCAAACACTAGTACCAATACTGAAAACTAGGTGAACATTATTGGCTGCTGCAACGAAAACGTATTTCATGACGGGTAGCTGCTTTTATCACAGGCCATACGGTATATATGGTACATTATTATAAAAAAGCAATAAATATTCATTCGACAAAGAGTTCCTTTCATTTCAACAACCGGAAATAAAAATCGAATATGTACCATTAGAATTACAACAAATAAAAATAGTTTTCTAAAGAGGAATGGAATTAATTTATTTTAGTTTCAAAACTTTCACAGAAGAGTTCATGTCACAATTATGGAGAAAGGGAAATGGTGGAAAGGGGTCTTACATACTTCCAAGAGTCTATCCACGCCTTATATCATGGCACGCTTCAAATAATTAAAAAACTAATGTTATATTACACTGAAGTGGTTGTTTATGTAGGAAATATAGCTTTGTTGTAACAGGAACAACCGTTAAAAAAGGAGAGCTGACACGCCTAACTGTAAGCGTGTCAATATTTCTATGATCTTTGAAAGAACTGTGCAATGGGAGTGCATGACTGGATTCAGTTTCTTGGACATGCTCCATTGCGATATAGATTACTGTCAAAGAAAGGTATAGATAATAGAAAAACTTAAATAAGCAGAGTATGCTTTAGTGTAAAGGACACATACATAACATAAAATTTCATAAATGGAATCGGGCCAAATATAAACAATAACAAACAGATACGAAAATAAAAATTAAAATCGAAAATCAAAAGGGAACCTAAAGGGTTGTCTACTTACGTGGTGTCTTGGATTTCCTTTCGATTTTCAACTTTTAATTTTAATTTTTATTTTTATTTTCTTATCTGTTTGTTCTTTTTATTTGATCCGATTCAATTTATATAATGTTATATTGTGCATGTATCCTACTGACTTATTTATGTTTTTCCATTATATTTAATCTTCTTTAACAGTCATCTATATTGCAATGTAGTATGTCCATGAAACTAAATCAAGTAGGTATTTCTATCTTTAATTATGGTAGAATAGTCCTGAAATATTTCCAAAGTAATATAATTTTCTATTTATCAGTAACATACGTTAGATACCTTTGTTTATACAAATCTGAAACAATTTTATTTATCTTCGCAGTAGAATAGAATTTATTTCATATTAATATCCGATATTTTTCTAACAGTAGACATTACGTCAGATAACTTTTCATACAGTAATTTTTCCCTACAATCTTTGAATAGTTGCACATTAAAGTAAAATTTTACCGATTATACATAACGCTCCCATAGTAAAACCTAACTCGCATAAGCAAAACTCGCAGTGTTTATAAGATACCACAAGGTAGGCCCACTTCATTAACTGTATGATATTGCTCGAGTATATGTAATCGCAATTAAATTTTTTTAAAATCCTAAAATACTCGTTATGCTGAGTTACATTAGACATTTTATTAAGTGCCTCATGGCGTTTATATTCATTTACATCTTATTTCTGTAGGTCAGTAAGATCTCATTAAAGGGAAGGTTTCTAAGATAGTAAAATTTTTATTTAGTGTGGTATTATGCAGTTAGAACAGGTTTTGTTCTATTCATATATTTATTTCGTGAAAACTTCCATTATGTATAGTGTCAAAAAGTTGGATAAATGTTTCACAATTTTAAGTAACTAATAGTTTGCTGCCCGGCAGCCTTAGCAATGAGTAAATACCTTTCACTTGTCGCAATTCCGGTTATAATATAGTTAACAAAACTGTTTTGAGTGAACTAAATTCTTAGCAATCACGCTGTTAGGTACTGATCAATTTACATTAGCAGACGGCACAGTAAGTGATACACTTATATTTTATTATTCGGTGGAAAACAGCTCACACAGAAACAAATCACTCCACATGTCAGAATAAAAACGATCAAGTAGACGTTAAATATGACCAAGGGAAAATCATAATTTTATTCCACAACTAGCTGTAGTTAAAACATAATCTTAACTGGAATAATGTTATTGCTACGCGCATTAAATATATGTTCGGAACCCAATAAAAAGTGTGTACAGAAAAAGTTAGATTCTGATTGGCCATGTAACGGCTTACACTACGCCGATAATCAATCATCGACCTTAAAAGCGACTTGCTGCCGAGCACTCGGATAATCTGAGTCTAATCTGAGCCGAAATTTTCACGAAAAACAAGTATACGTGATATAAAATACAATAAAATCCTGGTCTTCTACTCACAGTGCCGGAACGCCACAGTATAAATCATCAATTTCTTAGTGTTTAAATAATCAAAAATTCTGTACCAAGTTGAAAGCGTCCTTGTACAGAATAACAGAAGACATTGGAGGTTATTGTCATAGCTCAGCAGCGCGGTCGTTAGTTCTGGTGAGAGTGATCTAAGGTAGGAACAATGGCGTGAGGAAAACGTAGTGCTCCGAGAAAACTCGCCGGCTAACGGCAATGTCTGCAGCGTCCAGGGATGTAACCCTGATCGTGGAGGTGGGAGGCGTGTGATCTGACCACTACACTGCCGCGATATTTCTAATAAATAGTATACGAACTTAATTGTACTTGACAGTGAAGAAAAATACGTTATCAAGGGGTGCATTATTTATGAGCTGTTTTGACTGAGACTACACAAATATTTTTATATTTACCAGAGAAGGTGTCTCTGCTGTAGTTATACATTGCTGACCATCTCTTCCATATTGCTGGCTGGCTCGTGTGGCGCAGTGTTAGCACATAAATACAAATTTCGTTGCACTTATTTTATCCTAAGTTAGGTTACTTGTTACGGTTTTTTTAGACTTCTTTATGTAGGCCTACCTCCTCATATTAACTTTTTGTAGGTATGATTATATTTCCTACATATTACATATTTTGCATTGAATAGCCTAAAATTTAAGTTTGTTATTGTATATATATCCCTATGTTAATCGTTGTTTCTTTAAAGGGTAGGTAAACCTGCAGTTTTAGAATTATATATTTCTCATTATAATTCTTGTATGAGAGTCATTTCTGAAAATTGAAATATGTCCAGATAGATCTCAATGGCAAGTAATTCTCAGCTAGTTCTGCTACGGCATCTAAGTATTTATTCAGCATTCTACTCCAGAAGTTTGTTTATGGCATTCCGTCAATACACTATTTTAACGGAGCTGTATTTTTAGTAACGAACACATTTATAAAACTAATAAATTTATGTTGACAGCTGTAAATTACTCTTAAGGAACTATGTTTTTTTTAGTTAATGAATTAAAAAAACTGTTTAAAAAATTTTTTATTTACAATTAGTTTAGATTAAATCTAGAAAGTGTAAACAATGTATTGAAAACCCAACATTATTTTGCAATTCTAAAGGTTTAGTAAAATCACAATAAATATATAGATTACAGAATATTCAGGGAACGTGTAACTTAACTGTGTGTTTTTTGTAAAATTATATAATACATAATGATATACAGAATAATTTCCTAATTACTTTCAGAACAGATTTTCTTTTTTCAAATCCATATATGATAGCAACTTACACACGATGCGCATTCTAAGCATTGCGCATTTTGTATACGATGTTGTGTTATTAGTTGCTGTGTCGCTATTTTTACGCGTTACTCAAGTGTACAAATAGGGCTTACGTAATTTGTACTTCGTTTAGATAAATAACTGTTTGTATCATAGCGGCCGAAATACAACTGATATTATTAGTAAAAATAAGTCAGTTTTGAATTTGTAGCCCAAGTTCTGGCAGATGAATTTTCATCCAGGAAAACGAAAACGTGGGTTAACACATTTATTATGGGTTCACGATGAACTTATCGTAGCCCCCCCCCCCCCAATCTAATTTAACAATTTACGTATAATGAATTTTATTGTAACTTTAATAACAATCCAAGGACTAAGAGTCTGCTAATTATTTAAGACTAAATTCTCTAACTAGATCGAATAAGGGCGAGGTTCACCTCAGTTTTTGACGACTTTATTTGTTTTTTATATTTGTACCAGATATTGTTTTCTTATTTTAGACATAAATTGTGATTAAATCTCCTCTTAGGAAACTTTTGTATCTCTCATAGTTTTTGCGTAATGAGTCGTAAACGTTAAATTTTGCACTTTACGGTTTTAAATACGCCACTAAAACCAACTGACATACCAAACCGACAAAATTCACATTGTATAACACTGTTGTAAGCTATGATTTGATAATTATAAAAACAAACAATAAAATACTTTTGTCTTTAACAAAAAATGCTGAATTATGAAATGAAAAATTTAAAAAAATATCAACTATTTTTTTAGAAATATAAAAAAAATATTTTTTTGTTTTCATATGTGTCAAATCATAGCCTACAACATTGCTATACAGTGTGAATTTTTTTCAATTTGATTTGTCAGTTGGTTTTAGCAGCGTACTTGAAACCGTAAAGTCCAAATTTTGACGTTTATGATTCATTACGCAAAAACTATTAGAGGTTTAAAAAAGTTTACTAAGAGGAAGATTAAATCACAATTTATTTATAAAATAAGAAAAAAATCTGGTACAAATATAAAAATAAAAAATGACGTTGAAAATTGAGGCGAACCGCGCCCTTAAAATATTAAATATAAGGTAATGTTAGATGCACCACCGTGAACATTTCGCTTCCGTAACAAAACACCGGACTCGGTTTAAGAGAACCTGGGTTCGAGTTTCTTGTCTGGCCAACTTTATTTTTGTTTTCGATGTTTTATATTTTTAAACTCACTCAAAGCGAAAGCTAGAATGGTTAATTTATTCAGGCAATGGCCGTTTTGGCCGGTTCCCTTCCAATTCCTATCATATTATGTGAGTTAATGAACTCTCTGTCTAGTTATACGTACATTTATAACGTTAACACTATTTCATTTGTAAATTTCAATAAGTTCAGATCAGACCTGGGATTAACGATTTAAAAAATTAACGATTAAAATTGATCGTTAAAAATTCGGGCAACTTTTTAACTTAATCGTTACTTTCGAAACTAGCCCATTTTAAACTTTTAATCGTTAAAATTATTGGCTAGCGATTAAATGTAACGAGTTAGTTTCTGCAAGCCGATGAATGAAAAATAACTGGATGGCTTCAGAGGCCAACACAGACACACAATATTAACCACAAAAACAGCATTTTCAATTTATACACCGAACACTACAAAAATAACACCTAGCACTAGCTACAGGATGCAAGCTGAGTCAAACGAACGTGATACATTAGGTGGCGCCACAGTCGCGCTTGTCTCGACCAGCAGATCGATAGTACAGAATACAATTTTTTTTCTAGAAAACGAAGGAGCGCGATTTGCTTTGTTGGTCTGGCGCAGCTCACAGAGTTTCTAAACATTACTTCAGTTTGTTATTTGAATGATTATTATTTCTAACATTTACTATGTGACAGTAGCCGGGAATTTCTTTCTTTTTTTCAGAAACTGAAAGAAATAGTAATATTTGTTATGGTTTTCAAGGTATTTAAATAAATAATTTCTTGGTAATGTGATCATGCGTGCGTAACGTTTCATTTTTCTCCGCACAAATATTTTGGAACACACAACGTTAAACTTTAATCAGTTTTTTTTTTAATTTTAACTACTATTAGTTAATATTTAAAAAAAAACTTTCAACTTAAATCAATTAATTTTATGGCATTAACTTCAACTTTAATCCGTTAGATTTTTTGGTTAACTTCCCAAGTCTGGCTCAGATAATATAGCAGATTTCCACCATCACATCGCAACAATAGCCTAATTATTTCATAACTGCCGGCTGGAACGCGATACAGTTGATAAGTATTTTGAACCGAGCACGGCCAGACCATCAGGTCACAGACTACCATACGTCGCCAACCGATAAATAACATTGACCTATAAGTATTTCAAAAATTAAATGGAATGATGTAATTTGTAGTGTTGATTTTTCACTATTTATCTAACATTATTCCCAACAATACTGCTCGGCCTGAAGTGGCTGCCCGGTTGACGCTGGAACTGCGAGCAGCGTATTCGGAGTTACGTTTTTTCTCATATGTCAGTTAACATGCGTCCACAATGCTTATCTACGAAAAGAAAACACACTTCAAACAACTTGTGAACATGGCATTTAAGATACCACGCCCATTGAAAGCATTATTTTAAATCCCTCAAACTTTGTTAACTTTAAATTAAGCTTTTCATACGGTTGTTCTCAAGATAAATGTACCGGAATCGTTCTAAATAGTGGTCTACAATTACATAGGACTTTGCTACAATGACAAGTTCAGTAAAATGATAGTGTCATCGCTTAAAACGTAACTGTAGGAGCACTACACACAGTTTTTCTACTTTGGGCGTAGAGACGATGTAGTGCTAGTACCGACCGGCATCGCTCGTATATAGCGCTTCATCGATTTTCGCCGCACACAAACACACCCTTCAATAGACGACTACCTTAAGCTAATAGTTAGAAAATTAGACGTAAACTGCACCAGTACAATGAAAGTACGACCCACTCCTTCCTAACTTCACTCCGCAAGAAAAAACTGTATCCGCTTCTGTTCCCGACACCAACGAGCTTACGTAACTAGTATTATGTGAACATGAGTGCGAGGTAATAGCAGCTGGAATGTGTCAGACGCAATGAAACTAAGCAATGAGTTGGACACGGGAGAAATGTTGCTGAAGTTTTTACGCAGTAAAAAAATTGTACTGCTACAAAAACATTATTTGGAAACTAGTTTCCAATATATATATATTTTTTGAAAGTTTACAAACATATTACAAACTTTGCAGGAAATGCTTGTAAATATATGAATACACCTGTATATGTACAAATAGTACATTTACAAACAATTTTGGAACATTTTACAACAACTGTTTAAAATGTCAGGAAGTATTGCTTGTGCAACCAGTTTCCAAATGTTTTTTTTTTTTTTTTTTTTTTTTTTTTTTTTTTTTTTTTTTTTTTTTTTTTTTTTTTTTTTTTTTTTTTTTTTTTTTTTTTTTTTTTTTTTTTTTTTTTTTTTTTTTTTTTTTTTTTTTTTTTTTTTTTTTTTTTTTTTTTTTTTTTTTTTTTTTAGTACAAAATCTTTTGTAGAATGTGACAAGCCGTCGAACGTTATTTTGTTTTACATGAAACACTCTGCTCATAAAAAATATATCCTACTAGTTCCTACAGGTATTTGGAAACGACCTGCGACATTCTCGTTGAAAAACCTAAGAATGACAATTGTTCTGAAATTGGTTTACAAGCTTTTTCTTGTAAAAGTACGAATGTTTTACCGTGTAGTTCTATGTTCAAAGTGAAGGCGGCCTAGACTTTAAACACGAGTGTGCATCTCATCTGTCTAACGTGACGTCTCATCTTACATGCGAGGAGCTATACAATTAATGTGTGCGTATTAACACTTTCCTCGCTTTTCCTTAAAGGGCCTGTATTTGGAAAACATTAACATAACAAATAAAATGGCATAAACTGGATGAACCACGTACAAGTTATATAAAATGTACAAATTGTAGTAACAGATTATACAGTGAAAGTTATCTGAAGGAATCCGAAAATATATGTATATTTATTTATATTTCGGTGTTTTGATTTTCAGCGGCCATAATAACAGTTTGCTGATCTCATGTGCTATTTCACGTGATGTACTAACACGAAATGCAAAATATTTCGTCTTGACAATTTTAGACAATTATTGTTATTTGCTACAAACATAAATCATTGTTCTTGTACCACACTAATCAACAAAAATTAACTACTAAAAGGAAATGTGTTGGTTAATATACATAACTAGCTGGTTCCCGCATCTTCGTTTGCGGGGTTTTCAATATAATGCGGTAGTACTTATGAAACAAAAAAGGATTAAAAAGTGCTAAATGGGGCAAAATTATGTTAAGGAATGAGGCAAAATGATGATAAAGGGCATCAATGTCCATGCTAGAATAATTTTGAAAATGACAATTGTTCAATTGTTCCATTTTTTTTATCTTGTTCTGACGCTGTAGCCCGTATTGCCTCCGACCCCCACCCCCTCCCCCTCGAAACTATAATATGTTTTAGTGTAAACCAATATTTTTTCCATTAAATGAAACTCTTTTTGGGCACCCGTTCTGCCCCTATACCCCATTTTGACGCGGCTCTCTCTCATTTATTTTTTAGCTAAATCTTCGCGTACGCACACACAACAACTCACTAAGTTTTATAGTTTTTACTAAGTTTTTCAGGTATCCCATTCAGCCCTTCTACTCCGCTTTGCTCCTCTGCTTCGAAAAAATTAATTCAAACAACTCACACTAGTTAATTTGTTCACTTAATTTTTCGGGTGCTCGGCTTTGCCTTCCCCGCCCAATTTCTTCGCAGTTGAATGACTGGTATAGAACCGCATAGAAGACGAACCAACAATCACTTTAATGTCATTAATAGAGATGGTGTAAAATCGCGAGAATGTTTTCTGCCAGCGTATTCTGCTAATCAGTTTAGTTTCCTGCGTCACGTATTATTGGCCGGCGGTTATGTAGCACTGTCTAGTTGTTTACAGACGTCCAGTAGTAGTGCACCAGAGTTATCATTGGCCAAACCAAATAAGGACTCTCCAGTTACGAAATATAAGCGTCAGAAATGAATACATTACATTGAAGTTTAACAAACAGTGAACTTTTCCCGCTATAAATCACCTTCTCTAGTCATAAGTTAGCAGTGTGCCCGCGGCATTGCCCGCGAATATTACTCGTAACAGCGAGTATTTACTTCAATTGGCAGACCTCTTTGTACGCCAGGTTAGTAGCTCGGCCATCAATTGTTAGGATTACCAAGCTGCAGGTTGAGCTTACTCTGAAGCTGGCTACGTAGCTATAGCTGCCATGTGTCCTTAGTCTATACCTGCTACATATAACAACTGTCCCGGGCCCTATTTATAGTCACAGTAAAACTGACCTTGAATATGAGGGAGATTGATGATGGTAGAAGAGTATACGTGGTATGATGACTCGTTTACATCTAGCGCGGTTATTAATGACAGTGTCAATGATACGTACCGTCTAAAGTTAATTAAAAATAAATAAAATATTTAGTCACTGGATACATAGACATTGTACTACCATATGTAACGGTATAATTTCAGAATATTAACTTCAATATAAACTACTTCTTAATGCTGTGCTTGGTTTTTTAATCATCTGCTCTGAGATGTTTACAAAGACTACATACCCGCTTCTAACCAAGTGGGTATTTGAGAATTATTTTCTTATAATAAAAACAGAACTAATTAATTATTAGTATTTACATAAGCATAATTCTGAAGGAAAAAAAGTTAATATCTCAACTGTTTGGGTAGATATCATGGGGTGAATGAAAAACAAATTTTGAGCCTTTTACATTTTAGTGATCGACCTTAACAAAATCTTATCATCACGTGTTAAAAATTTGTGTAGGTCTAAGTTCCAGTTGAGGTGCAAATCACGACGGCAACCAACTGAGTCAAAGTGTACTCGACGATTCATTAAAAAAACTTTTTTCATTCCTTCACAGCTCTAAGAGTTCGGATTTAAAAAAGTTCTGAAATATGTTTACGGGCATTTACGTATTCATCATCGTATAACAAAAAGGCACTATATGTCTCAATGTGTTCGATAGCACTAATAGATTTATCTAAAATTCATTTGATGTCTTTTCAGCCCCTCGGAGTTCGAATTACAAAAAAAATTACTTTATAAACAATTAAGGCTATTGTTTGGACGTCCAATAGAAGTGGAAAACATCACGATAGCAGGTTGATTTAAAAATATATAACCAATTAATTGAAAACATCTTTCATCCAGTTTCATAACCTTTCACCCCTTTAGGCGTCAAATTTCGAAAAATCTATAAACTGCATTTCAAGTATTTAAGTAAGCATTAATATAAGCAAAAAATCCCGTTAATACCTAAAAATTCAGTGAGATCGATATGTATCGATCACGATTCGAAAATATGGATTACCTTTTTTTAACATATTTGGAGTCGTATTTGAAAAATTCCCGGAAATATATTTTCGGTATTTCTGTAAACATCATTCTGAAGCAAACAGCACTTCGAGATCTCGACTGGTTCGATAGTGATGGAAGAATAATCGAAAACACACTTCACGTCTTTTCACGCCCTTGACTTTCGGAACGTCTTCAATTCCTGTGTTATATGTTTGTATACGTATTTAAATAAAATTAAAATCGCGACGATAGCCCACTGGGTTCGTGGTGTACATACGACAGACACATTACCCCCCTGTTTACTCTTTGAGAGTCGAAACTCGAAAAAATCGAAAAACTGATTTTTGATTATTCACATCAGTATAAACTTGAAGTAAAAATCAACTTTGTAACTTGAAGGGTTCAGCAGATATCGACAATTAATCGAAAACACATGTCAGGTCTTTTCACCCCCATAAAGATTTTACTTCGAAAAACATGGCAATTTCATTAAATATAATAGTTTGTGTCACTGCTTACAATGACACCATGCTCCTCCATTATAACATACATATCTATAGGAAAATAGAAGTACAATTTCATAGTTGCATATTGCATGCTGGCTTGCTGACTTTGGTATTTGGGAAGGGTCGAACGCACCATATAGACCCATTATAAGATTTGCGTTTTCTTTTAGGCACAAACTAGATTTCAAACAATGGTTAGTTAGTTACACTTTTGCGATTTGTCCTTGACTTATTTGACACCTCCTGGAGGGTACTGAGCCAATAATATAGAAAGAACTAAATGCAGGCCCAATGAAGTGTATCACTTCGCAGCGAGAAGTCAATGACTTGAAGGCTATAGACTACATAGCAGTGAACCTGGGAATGGTGCCATATAGCGTGTGTAGCCACTCCTCAGTGAGACGGTGATCTTATGGTTCGTTAATTTCTAGTCTGAAGTGAAAGATCAATGTCAGTCAGTATCATGCACAACGTATACCAGAACGGAGGGCTGTTAATAGTTGTGTTAAATGTTACAGTGAAACCAACACTGTTGAGGAAAACATCACAAGAAGAGTCACAAAGTTCCGAAGAAGTGGTGGAACAGATTATGTTATGACGTGTGTGGATCACTGAAAAGTCATTTTCTCGCCACAGTTTGGGGTTTGGTATTCCGAAGACTGCCGATAAAATATTTCTTCGTGAATGTTTGGAATTGCATGGCTACAAAATTCATTTGAGGCATAATATTAAGCCGTAAGGTAGGTCCTAACATACTGATTTTGTGTAATTTATACAAATAGTGTGCGTAACATAGGCGAGGCCAATTTTCAACTAAATGGTTGTGTTAATGGTCACAGTAGCAGAAGTTAGGTGTCAACAACCGAACGTAAATAAGAACTACGTTCCCGACTCGTTCAGACTGAATGTGTGGTGTGGGTTGATATGCAATCGAGTTATAGGGCCTTTCGTGTTCACTGAAAAAATCTTCTCCTGCAACATTCGTCGAGAGGTGTACAGTATGTATAACCTCATATTGAGGATATTAAACGACAAGCGTTATTACCACCATAAATCTTTAAAATATATACAACTGTATTTTAGACATTTGTGACGTTAAATGCTTGTTTAATGAAAGAGTTAGCGTTTTAATGAGACTGTGTACCTTCAGGGTGTTCAAGTACGATAAAGTCATAATTTTATATTTTTATGAAATAGTGCTAATTTTATGGACGATACTTTTGAATACAGTTTCCTCTTATGAAATCATTTTAGCTCGCATAGTTTTTCTCATAACGGTGTGTCAAAGACAAAATTTACATGTTACGCTGCCATGGAAATAGTGAAAACCAATTGACTTACTAAGTGAAATAATTCAATGGCTAACGCAACAAAGAGTTTAGAAGCCCACCCGTAATATTTTGAATTAAAAAAACCGCAAATTTACAAGAAAAAACTTGAGAATTCAGCAATTTGTAAAAATTGTTCTTTGTAACATAGTCCATGTCATGTTATTTCACTGTGAATTATTTAGTTTTAGTAAGTCAAGTGGATTTTACTATTTGCATGGCAACGTAACATGTAAATTCTGACTTTGATGCGCTGTTATGAGAAAACTATAAGAGCTAAAATGGTTTCGTCAGAGGAAACTGTACTCATAAGTATCGTCTAAGAATCTAACATGATTTCATACAAATATAACATTACGAATTCATCGCACTTGAACACCCTTAAAATGAACGGGCGAAGAATTAAAACAATATTAAAAAGTATGTGTGGTAGCTCTGCTGTACTTCATTGTTTTATTTTGTCTATTTAAAAGAGCAACGTTATAGGAATACACGGCAAAGTGCCATGGCTACCAACTTCGAGGAGTTGCGGAATCGCATAACACCACATCAAGAGCATGTAAGATTTACGAATGGAGTTATTTTCACTTAATAATAGCATTTTGAAATCCTTTACGAGATTTCGAACCAATCCGCAATGAAATTACGTATTATGGTGTTGTCACTGAAATTCTGTAAGTAATGTAACAGCAATTTTATTTCTTCGTGTTTTTTACGTGCCGTGCTTTTATCACTTTCCCTCATACAACTAAATATCAGTAACGTGTTGGAAACCATTTTGTGTAGCCGCAAGTGAACTTAAGCAACTAAGCGAATATGTACTTTCAGTCTGGTGACATCTTGCCATTTTGTGCTACTTACTCAAACACGGATTCTTTTAAAGGTATTTTTAATCTTGTATAGCTCTTACTGTACTCTATTAGTATTAAGAGAATACATATGACAAATAACAAATTGTAGATAGCTAAGCCCCTTTCAATCTGCAGCATGGTTCTCCCAATAGCATATCACGAAATTATGTTATAGGAAGCATTGATACCGAAGTAATTTGTTGTCAAATAAAGAGCAGCATTACCTCATGACAGTATACTATAAGAAAAATACTTCATACAAGACATAAGTATTAACCATATCGTTTATCTGGTAAAAATAGTGCCACCTCCCTGAGTTAGTCGATGTCGTCAGCCATGTATAGGGTTGTGTATTCCCGCTTGTAACCACTATTTGAACCAACAATCCAAGCGAAACGGCTGTAAATGTGTGTTGCTTAATGTGCTACGACACTATCCATGCTACATATTACGCATAGGCCTAACACTGAATCACTGAAAAGCACAAACGAAGAAAGAATAAATGAATTTCAAAGTCGATCAATATATTGATATTGACTTGCATTAAGACTTATTAATTCAATATATTGTAACGCACTTCCAGTTAACACATATAAATACCTTGCATACAAGATTTATGCTAATAAACCGCAGCTAACTTTGACAGCTCATATTGCTAATCTTGCGTGTTTACGGCATCAATTATCCAAACTGAGCAAGTGTTAACATTATACATTCTTTTTTAGACTGTGATGCAAAGAAATATAACGTCTTTGTGATTGTACGTGCGTGTGTTTGTGGATGAGAAAATGTATGTAAGAACTATTTTACGTAAGTTTTCAAAATGTGCACAATATCCATAGTACGTGACGACCAAAATGTAATGTTATTATTTCCCAGAATCACGCGTAAATTAAATGTCATGATGCATAAGTACACAAATACTTCTGTAGACCTAAAAAAGATATTTAATTACCTGTAAGAGAAAGCACACGATATTGAAATCTCCTGAGACGTAACGTGATAAGGTAGGTGCAGACATAATTTCACTACACTCTAGAATGATTAAATGGCTTTTGTGAATTAAGCCGCCTCACAATCAGATGGTGCTGTGTTAATGCATACTAAGAATCAGGGCATCACATATCTTAAAAATGAACCAGTCAAATTACATGTTATCTTAAGTACATTATGTGAACAACAGATGGTGCAAAGCTGCAAACAACCGAATGGAGTTAGGTTACAACTACGTAGTTTAAATTATCCGGAAAAATTGTATGTACGTAACTCACATGGAAGTTGAAGTGATCTTTATATAAACCCACACAGACAAAATATTTGTCGTTTCTGTCATTTATTATTGCAAAATTTTGCTGCTGTATAACAAAAATAATTTTCATACCTACGTAATCTATTTCAGTCAGGTGAAAACAACAGTCTTGTTTGCGAGATACGTCCAACTGCCAAAAATACATAGGGAATATTAACCTGACATAATGTATGTATATAGTACGTCAGTTGTTTGTTTCTCCCGTCTTCCCTCTTCCATCCTCCGGGCACCAGTCACGCCACAGTACAGTAACTACTTGGCAGGTAGACACTATTGAAGAGATGTTTCTTACGCGGACTGTCCAAGTAAAGGCAGGAGATTGACAGTAGTTTACTGCGAGTGAATGGAGTGGGTAAGTAGGGCAAATTGCTTGTCTTTACTTTTACCTGCACACTTTCAAATATGCAACTTGCATTTCAAAGTGTATAGTATCAGTTTACTACCTTCCTAGGAAATGTAGGTGGCGACTAACCAGTCCGCCTTCTTAAGGGCGCGGGCTACCACAATTTTCGTCATCATTATTTACTTTTTATTAGTACCAGATTTATTTTTCCTATTTTAGACACAAAATTTTACTAAATTTGGCTCTTATGGAATTTGTTTACCTCTCATAGTTTTCGCGTAACGGCTTGTTAAAGTCATATTTTGCATGTTTCCGTTTTAACGACTACACTAAAACCAACTGATATGCTAAACTCAAAAAAAAATCACAGTAGATAATGACAATGCAGGCTAGAATGACATGCTCATAAAATTAAAGAATAAATATTATTTGAACTAAAAAAAATGCTGAAACTGAAAACAAAATTTTTAAAAATGCAATAATTTTTTAACATACAAATAATTTTTATTCTTTAATTTTATGAGCATTTCATTGTTGCCTGCAATGTCTTCATCCACTGTGATTTTTTTTTTAGTTTGGTATAGCAGTTGGTTTTAGTTTAGTTGTTAAAACGGAAACATGCAAAATATGACTTTAACAAGCCATTACACGAAAACTATGAGAGATAAAATAATTTCATAAGAGCCAAATTTTGTCACATTTTGTGTCTAAAATAAAAAAATATCTGGTACAGATTAAATATAAATAAATGGTGATAAAATTGCAGTAGACCGCACCTTTAACTCAACAGTCACGATACGTGTATACTAGTTACTCATGTACACAACAACGGTAAGCAGAAAAATTGTTTATCTACAAATTGGTGTTACCTGTGTTGATGCAGTGATACTGCTTCCTATGGCCTGTGTGTGCACCAAACACATCAGCCGGTAAGTTTACGATCTTAACGGGCATGCAACAGCTACATTGAAATTACAATTGTCCTCACAATAGGCATAAAAAACATTGCCTCTAGTGTGTTGCTTGCATACCGGGTTCAGGAACTTATTCTTAGCATACGAAAGGATTTAGAGTGGATCCTCCAACCTTCATTAAATTTGTGAAGCTATCGCGGGATTATCAGGGGTTGCAGATATTCGTCTAAATGCACAGTTTACTTAGGCCGGTATTCCTGAACGTTTGTATAAGGGTTCAGGTGCAGCATATGTCATGCCTAGGCCTTATCGGTATTCCTAAACGTTTGTATAAGGGTTTAGGTTCAGGACATTGCTTATTCAGGACTAATCTGTGAATTTTCATTGTCCTAATATAATTACGCATGCACAGTACGCTTAGCCCTACAGACGGCTACACACGTTACAACGTATTTTACCGCTTGCTGGACGAATATAGTTTTTAATAATAAAAGAGAAAAAAAATATTCGAATCATACAGAAAATTAAACTTTTTGGCAGCAGGAATGCGAATTAATAACCCACTAGCATTTTAAAAGCCCAAATAATACAAAATAAAAAAAAAAATTCTGGTTTTAAACGCATTGCAGTATAGGTATATTTTTATAGCTGCCATTACGAAAGTGATTGGACAGCTCAGGCGCACAGTAGAGTGGCAGAGCTTGTCGGGTGCACATCGCGTAGCGGTGTGCTAATCCTCGAGTGGCAAACGGGTCACTCCGCGCGCGTGTACGCGTAAGTTTGTATTAGTCTTTTCTATAAGTCTGTTCAATAAGTCTGAACATGCGTGTAAATACTCTCCGTATTACATTCGCGAAACGCCCCACGGCGTTAGAAATCCACGAATGGATAGATTCGTCGCTACAAATAAAAGAAGATCATCTGCAGGAATGGAACACATGATATAGATAGCGGACCCTACCGACGTTCTGACCGTGTCAAAATACTGGGTGTGTATTTCCAAACGGATGTGACAGGAATGGCTTCGTATAATTGGCAGCTGGCGATTAGTAAATTACGAGCTACGCAAGTAGCTATAAATACCAGAGACATTAACCTTATACAGCGTGTTTCTTTCATAAATACCTTTATGCTATCTAAGTTATGGTATTTAGCACATTTTTTTCCCCTACCAAGACAGTGTCATGCAAAAATTTTACAATATGTGGGCTGGACGGTGTGGAGGTCGTACATGTTCAAAACTGCTCGCCCCCAACTCTACCTTTCTACATGTGCTGGCGGCTTGGATTTTCTGGACCACGACAAGCAATGTTCAGCTATTTACCAAGCAACTGCTATCACCACTGTCCTCAGGGATGACATGTATGCTTCCCTGCAATGCTACACATGGGAAGTAGGTGCACGATTACCAACACCATATCGAAAAGACATAGATACCTTGACACTGCTAGTTGAAAACCTCCCAGATAGCTGTGTCGTCACATCCAAGACTCTCTATCGTCGAGCAACTAACATGAGCATTACACCTGCCGTGACGCTTCTAAATACACGTATACGATGGACACGAACCTGGAGAGC
>PNEQ01013763.1:0-37629 GCA_003012365.1 Medauroidea extradentata | reverse complement strand
GGTGGAGCCATCGACACAGCAATACACCGCATCACTACCTGCACCTCTGCCACCCCGGTTTGGAGATGGTGCGTCACCCATATCAGACGCTTGATCAACGACGGTGCGGTTAGTGAAGAACGACTTCTCCACTGCGTTCGTCAGCGTACTCCGTGAGGACAGGTGGAACATGGCACGACGTGGCACTTTGCGTCAGTGGTATGGCAGGTATTTGTTCTTTTTCTAATTGCTTGTACTACAACTACAGATAAGTGAAGTGCTGTGTTATTATTATTATTTATTTTATTTATTACTTATTATATATATATATATATAACTATTCATTCAGTGTGCCTTTAAATGTGGTAGGATGTACGCCGTGCGCTGTCCTTACCAAGTACTGATTCTATACAGTGATATACGTACAAGTGTGAAGTGTCCTAACTTAACATACATAATGTCACATTACACTTGATTTCGTCATCCACCTATTGCTCGGCCATGTTTGTATATTGAACTGTTTATATTGGACTCATATTGGACTGCTGTATTGCCCTGTTTTGCATTGTGCTCTTGTTAGTTTGTAATCTCATGTACTAAATAGTAATAATAAATATAAAAAAAGGCGCTAAGGTGTTGGTTGGGTAGTAATTTTATTTGGGTTCGGCTCCCGGTCACTCCAATATTTTTTTACTTTTTTTATATTTTATGTATCACAATAAGGCAAAAATTAAATTAATGTTTATTTCCATAAATATAGTTTCTAAGCATTAAACTGACTCAAAAATATAGAAATAAGGTAAATGTTTAATGAACCATTGATGAATGGAAAATGTTTCCCCCTGTAAATTGTAGTCAACATGTAGGAATACCACGTCTAGTGTACGGAATAAAATGACTTGACATTTTTTGTTCTTTAAATACTTACGAATAGAATTAATAATGGACGTACGATCAATAGGCACCTTTTGTAAACCGGCCTACTTAGAAAATATGCAATTACAATTGTTACAAACTGTTATATACTGTTGATTTAAACACACTTTTGTAAGATACGATACGTTTAACTAACATTCAGAAGTTCTGACTATGTTTTGATTTACAAACATTCCAATACTTTTAAAATTAATTTCCGAAATAAAATTTTTACAAGTAAAATAAAATGAATGTCGTTTATATTTTTTCCCTAAATAACTCGTATTTAATCTGCGTTACGTCATGTTAAATAAAAGTTTCATAAATAATTAAATGTGTTCACGATATATTCACCTACGAAAAAAAAAATCTGTAACGGGATGTTTCCAGAACATATATCTAAATCATTTGTAAAAATATATCCCTTCTCGTGCCATTGTAATTAAAAATTTAGTTAAATATATAAAAAAAATTACAGATTCGTAAAAGTCTAATTCAAAAAATCGTTTGTACGACAGAAAATCTGCTCGCTGGTTCTGTGACTTGTGCATGGAGACGATATGACATTTAATAGACGTGCCAATGCTGCTCTTAAATTAATAGTTTTTTTTTTCGGTATTTTGTAAGGAAAATCTCAAAGTAAGTGATCACATAAAAAAATTGCCGTTTTATATTTAGAGTAAACACACTTGTACACTAATCTGCGAATGATATGTGCATATATCGAGAAAGTACAAGCTTAACTAATAAGACTACTTTCCTTAATTTGGTACAAATAAACCAAAAAATTTCAATTGATCATGTAGATGTAAACATTAGAAAATATTTCTTTGTTTATTCATGTGATTCTATCTTCTAACATAGTGAACCTACAAAAAATGGAACTAATTAAACCAAAGTTTGAAAACTTAGAGTCGGCGCAATTGTTATAGGAGAAAATAAATAAATTCATGACATGAAATCTTGGGAAATAGAGTATGTTCAGTATTGTAAACGTCGAATTGTCAAATTACATTTAATACACAATTTCCTTGTTAGTTACGCGGGATAATTTCTTTATTTTAATGAGGCTATAGCTGATGAAATAAATGTCGAAAATATGTCCTCAAATTTTTCTGCGAAGCGAATTATAGTTGTAGTAAATAGTAATACTAACCAGAAAATAACTACAAAATGTAATTTCTTAAAATGGAAAGCAAAATATCAAATGCCAAAATAATTAAACACCAAATAGCCTATTTTATCGAAAGAAGAAAAATTACTAAGTACATTTTAAACTATTACCCATTTCACGTAATCTTTGAATTTCATTTTCAAATTAATTTATCATAAATTTATCCACGTGGTACTAACAAAATCTATTCTGAATCATCCGGTGTTAAAACTGAAAATATATATTTAAAATACGTTAATATCAAACATATGTACCGAGTTTGGTGGTTTCCAGATGCGTGGTTAGTGTAGATAACTCATGTGATCAAAAAAACTTAGATACATTACCAGCGTTTTGATGGGCTAATATTAATAACGTCTCTCTTCAATAAATTAGTTTTGTTTATATAATGAAGAAAAAACATTTCAGATGACCGCCATTATGAAAATATGAACTAATGACAGATAAGTCTAATCAACTTTGTCTACTGTACTATATTTTTATCAAGTTTTATTACATTAGCTTCGTATGTTCTATTTTTTAATGTGAAGGAGAAATTTACAAACACACAAACGAACAATGGAACGTAGACTTAAAGAAAAAGAAGAAAAGCCTTCGAGGTCCTGCACGTCATTGTGGTAGCCGTTTTCCCAGGCCTACGAGTGGTGCGCCGAGATTCGGCCGTTACCAGATTATTCGAAAACTGCTCAACGCACATGAGTGAAGTCTGCTTAGGAATATTGTTCAAAGATTACTATACGTAAGTATGCCATTTCTGGTTCAACAGTAATCATTAAAGCATTTTGTAAAGCGGCCAAAATGGCAAAAATGGGTGTTTTAGCGTTGCTTTTCGAGCATTGAAATCTTGCTACAGAATGTATACAACTCACCTTTATCGTCAAAATTACAGTTATGTCTCGTAGAGGTGAGTTTCGGCGAAAAGACAGAACGCCAGTTAGACTTGCGCCTGGAGGCTAGGGTAATGAGTGATGTGCATGCTTTCTCGAACTTACAACTTCCGCATTTGTAGATCTCGAACGCGCAAAAGACGTCGACGTAGATACCAATTTATAAAAAAAAAAAATAACTTACTTCTTTTTTTACTTCGCACAAGAGATTGTAACTTTATTTTTAATACTTAAATTTCGAAAGATATATTACATATATTTCTATCTATATATATTACATATATTTCTATCTATACGATTTCTTCTAGTTTGAAACAGTTTAAAATGCATTACATTACGTTTTAAATGTAAAAAATGAACGTATTTTTGTTAAATAGCTGTTGAAAGTCATTGATACATTATTCTATAAAAAGCACTACCCAGCGTCGCCTTCATATATTTACAACCGCACACAGGACGGCAAATAATAATCCGTGACGTATCCGATACCTTGAACGTATAGGAATATGGGCGCGCGTTAGGACTCAACCCTTGCGTTTCTGTGTCCCCAGATGGTAGCACATTATTCCTGTCCAAACCGGTACACCGTACATTACCGCTTGCCTGCCGAACAGACACAAGAAAATTGTACATAAAATAAAACTTTACGATGGCGAGAATGTTACGTGATAAGCTACAAGCTTTTCAAAAACTTAAAACTGTTAATAAATAAGAAAATTATGATTTTGTAGACAGTTTGCTAAATGCAGGCTTTAATATAAAATTTTTGCATACTAACGTTACTAGCGCAGTTGGCTCAGATGACAAGGTGCACTGTCGGCAAGCAAACTATACGGGTTCTAACACTGAATAATTTGAAGCTTTTTTTTAACTTTTTTTATATTACACAAAATACTATTAGTAGTAGTACGATTACTTGAATTTTTGGAAATATCGTTTCTACACATTAAAATAACATGATATTCGCCAGTTACGATATTCTAATCAACTATTGGTCAATAGTACAAACTAATTGGTTTTCGCTGTAGAGAACATACAAAATATATACAATGTTTTACGATCTGTGAGAAATTATTTACTTTTTTTTTTTGTGCTAACCTTAAAATAAGAAATATTGTGTCTAGAACAATAAAAATTTGTCGTCACGTTCAGATGCACATATCTTATTTTGTGTTTTTTAGATATTAAAATGACCCAATTAAACAATAAATTTTCCGGAATAATTTTTAACACTCATAACAATAAGTTATACTCAATTAAAATTTACTAACGCATCTTCGCTTTTCATTTTGATGCATGTAAAATAACAATAACGTAGTGTAAACATTATTAATATAGGCATTCTAATTCGTCCACATTACCCTAATCATGCAAAAAAAAATCGAAATTAGTAAACATTTTGCATCACAGAAAAAAAACATGTTTCTTTAGAAACTACAAAACATCTGCGTTATATTTACTATCAACATATTGTAAAATAATTCACATTTCAGACGTTGACAGTTGACAGGTAACGTGTTTTAAAACAGCTCGCGCGCTGTATCAGTGTTATTCTAAAGCCTCCGAAAATTGTCAAAAACACCATTTTATTTCATATATTTCAAAACAAAAGGTAAGGTAAGTGAGCTTTACGTATCGTTGACACCCAGGTTATTAGAGACTGTTTCAAAATGAAATTACTGGATACAAACGAAGTTTCGACTGAAGCATAAATTTCACTTTGCTAGAGAGATGTCTTCAGTAAAATGATAAGAGCCATTGATTGAATTATGATTAAGTAATAGCCTATGACAAAAGAAAAAATTTGTTGGTTTAGTGCGTTAGAGGCGATGAGAGACCTAATTTATGTGCCACTGTTTCCGCAACAATACCTTAGTTTTTAGTATTTAGTTGCGGCGTAATAATAAATTATATTTTAACAGTGATTGCGGATTATGTTTTGTATGTAATTCCACGTGTCCGAATAATATGCTAATATAACATTTCAGGTCATAATCAGCATAAAAATATGAAGAGAAACACTGCGATGGCGTGGCTACTCTACCTACTGTTTTAACTTTTAACAAGAAATAGTTATTGAATATTTTAATTGTGACCGTTATAATCCGTGATTTGTATCTCTTTGTTACTGTAATTATTTTGTAAACAAATTCAAATGCTAAATAATACGTTTGAAAAGTACAAAGTTTGACGTGTTCTTGTTATAGCCATGGTAAATCGTCAGCGCTCATAATGCCTTCATTTGTTTCTAGTCTGGCGCGGGCCGGCGAATAATAAGCCGTGACTTACCTGACACCATCTTGGGACACGGCGCAAACACGTCTAGGAATACGCTCAGCGAGTTTGGTCTCTGTCGTTGCTTTTCTTGCGCTTGAGATGGTAGTGCTTATGTAGACCCTAACTTATTGTTTAGGAATACCGGCCTTAGTGTCACTGTTCTGAACAAAATACTTCCTGTGATATTTACAATAAACGAGTGTATAATTGCAAATGATGTCTACCATCAATTACAACTTCGTAGACTATACTGTACAAGTGGTCAAATATTTCATAAAATGTATACAACCAACATTGTCTGTGTTTTTAGACTCGTTTTGACATTTGACATTTAATAAACTAAAAAAACGTGCATAGTACGTGTTAAACAATGTCAGTATCTACCCTGCCTACCTGCCAAGCCACTCGCTTTCTATTTAGAAAAATGTTGCCACGGATTTCTGAAAAACGGTTTATCGGAGAGTGTTCGCACGAAACAACGATTATATTAACTTCGACGTTCTCATTAATAAATTCCTGCCATAAAATTTTTTGCAAATGTTTGTGAGCCAGATTTATGCAAGCACATAGTAGCAACTCTCATTTATCCAATGAAAAGGAGTTATGTTACCAACCACGTTTCCTAGGGAAATGGTCTGCACAACAACAAACCCAATTCGCCAGTTAGTCACTAAATCGCAAGTCGTTTCCAAAACACAAACGTTACAGCATTTCAAAATCTGTCTTTTTAAAGACGCACAGCTCCAATGTCGGTTGCTTTCAGACTTATTTTACATACAAGATGTTCAAATAATATTGTGCCATATTTTGGAATTCGAAGTAAACATCAAAACAAAACTGCGATAAACATGGGTCTAAAAATGCATCCTTAAGAAAAATATGTATAGTCTTGCAAAACTGCACGAAACGCTGAAGTAAGTACACAAACGATATTTCAAATTATAATTTTCGACCCAGATAATGGCAGTAAATATTTATGTTAATTACGTTTTAATTAGGATGTACTAAATGTTTAACAATAATTTTTTATGAGCCAGATATTTAGTGTTTAATGCACAACCATTATCTAAACTAAATTCGTGAAGTCTTTTAACTTGCAATATTTTTCGTGCAAATGAAATGTGCAAGTTTAAAACATGACGTGTGTACATTATGTGTACATGTTGTTATACTTTGAGGCCAGGTGTGGTCACAAGTGGCCCGCGGGCCTCTCCTTGCAGACCACGGTATATTATGGTAGATGTGGGTACACCAGCTACATAGTGTGCACTACGCTACTATGAGCAGCCTTCATATCGACAACGGCCGTACCATAAACCACTTCCTTCTACACGCCGGACGTACTTCCTCTCGTCCTACACTAGATCTTTACTGCATGGTGTGGGGAACACAGCACCTTGCTTTAGGAAGGAAGTACCATGTAACATTCTCCTAACTGGCCATGGCTTGTAGTTTCTGCCCGCAGCTGCACACTACACACACGCCATCTGTCGCTCGGTCCTCGACTCCTCCAGCTCACAAAACCTTGGTATTGACTCACCATACCACATTTAACTGTTTGTACCACAACCTAAATCCACCTGTCGATAATAGTGTGATGTGCCAAAATTCCACCACCACATAAAAACCGTATTTTGTAAGACTCCTCAAAAGAGGGGTGTCGGCAGCCACTTAGGGCGGAACAAGCATAGAAGTAGCCTATTTATCAGAGCGTGGACTGTGGGGAACTGGAAGTTCGCCAATTATGTGCAACTCGCAGCATGTTGGAGTCGGTATAGCTTCGTCTCTGTTAGTGTTGGTACATTGTGTACGTGTGTGTGCAATGAACTTTGTAACAAATGGCATACCGGGAGGAAACTGATGTATTGGAACCTTTAGAATAAATAATCGAAAAAAATAACATATATTTTCGATGGAGTTCAGTCTGTTTCATGTGCCGTATAATGTTTCTGCTTGTGTTTGTGCTTGCGCCACGTGTGTGTGTGTATATATATATATATATATATATATATATATATATATATATATATATATATATATATATACACAACGTATATAATGAAGCTATGACATAAACAAGTGAACATATAACTAACATTAGAACTAAATAGTTAAAGATCAAAACAGTGTACCTTAATGTTCTTCGAATAACGACTATTTTAAAAATTCCCAGTAACACTGCTCTATATTTGTGAACTCCGAGAACACGCGACGACGCTGAGACAGCAAGTGGCCTTCGCGCTGGCTGCGTGACGCCAACCAGTAGACAAATACACGCACCGACAGTTGATTATAGTAGTTTGTCGTTATGGGAACATCCTAATTGTAGTGGCAGCCTAGCCTTATTTAAAGTCTCATGACAATTTAAATGTTATAGATCAGTCAGAATTATTCCAACGGTTCCTTATGTTCATATTAACTACGTATTGTTGAAAATCAAATATTTTCTAGCGCATTCTCGTTACCGGACAACATTAAAATGAAAAATAAGCAAAAACACTCAAATTGGAGCTAATAAATATCAAACGTACGCAAAAACTGTACTCGAAACAAAATGTATGTATAAATTAATTGTGTATACAAACGCATACTTTGTTAAATTAAAACTGTGTTGTCATTATTATGTAAATAAACGCAATATTTATTACAACTGCGTTATCAGTACAAACCACGCAATAAGACTACACTGTAAAAAAACTTCCAAAATTGTTTTGGAAGTAATTAACCTAAACACAGTATGGGACAGTTACCATACCTCCGCCTCGTAAATATGCAAATTTTTACATTTGTAACAATACAAGTCTGGTAACTTTAGTATATATTTGAGTGATTTATAAGCAAAGTTTAGTATTGCTGCCATGGATGTCTGGGAAACTGTTCTACCATACCTACTTTCTTAGCTCTCCTATACGCATGTGTGGCAAATTTATCAACTATTTTTACAGTGTACACAATAGCATACGACGATTGGCATGATATTAGCTACCTTCTCCTCAAAAATAAGTTATTTTACAAAACTTTCTGTCTCAGAACTACTTGCAATTAACTATTAAACTGGCAAATAAAGACACAAATAAATCAAAACGAAATGATTTCATGTGGAAATGAAAAATCATCCAATGGCAAAGTATCGCCACGTCTAAGAGCAATACAAAACTCAGTGTGATAAATTATATATTAACTACATAATACAGTCAGAAAAAGTAAAACTTGCTACTTAACAACATGATATTAATCGTCAGCATCTTAACCTGTGCATGCAGGTCCAGGTCGTCAAACGTTATTATATATGCGTGAGGTAAGTCTGCTTGGGAGAAATATTCACATTACGTTACACGCATGTATGTCCATTAGAGGTCTTCAATTATTCTTTAAAGTTAATTTTCGTTCGTTCATTAGTACTATAGATGCATGTGAAGAAGATTCGTAAGAAAATACGTTACGTTTTCATTACTGTCAGTACTCTAACCTGCCTGACGTTTCTGAAAATAATCTGTAATTGATTGTGAGGAAGAGGAGAGGGAAAGACGATGATGCGAATCTGCGCAGGACTAGTTTATACCCACGTGGGACATACTTAGATTCCAGCAGACGACCTTGGCTGTTTAAGTACTATGGCCGCCTTGCATTATACTGCCCACGTCAGCAGACATCAGGAACGACTGACTTCCTTCCAGCCTGACCTAAATTACGTATACTCGTCCTTCAACATGACACTCCTCCGTGTCGGCTTTCTCACAACAAACCTCTCTTCCTATCTCACCAACCACAACACACAGCCAAGTCAGTGTTTCTGCTGTTTCTCAAAACGCAGTACGGGCCTAATACAAAACTGACTACATATCATAAACGTTTTGCTGAAACTGAAAAAGTAATAAATTCTAGAGATAGTCATTTTTACCCTTTAAATTACATTCAGGATAAAAAAAATTACCTACATTCAAACATCATGTAGTTTGCTTGCAAACACTAAAATTTCCTTTCTTAACCGACGTAAATAAATATGACACAAATTAGAACATCATTAATACTGATACTGATTCTTTAACGTGATTTATTACGTTTTTTTTTTGTTTGTAAAATTAGAATTTTTAAATACAGTGTGCAACTTGCTAGACTTATTTAAAATATTTTAAAAGGACAGTACAAATATTAATATAAGCGTTAACAAGTCCAGATGCCTAGCAATGTTTCCAGTGTATAGACAAATGTTACAACCAACAATAATTTGTCCAGTTTTGTGACTTATATTTCATTTATCAACCATTCTAAAAAGTTTTAATTATAATTATAAGATGTTGTCCACTTCAAAAAGTTTGCAGAGATGCATAATACTAACGTATGCTCATGAATATAATGCAGAGGTGCATGTGTCATTAGGTAATTATGTACCAGTATAAACTATTAAAACAGTGATTCTAAGCTATGATGTTTGCTACTGAGTCCATACTCTAAATCCATAATTTGATGTCACATTTCAATATTACTTGTCGCACACATTGAAGTGTGTAAACTTATTTGATGAGTAATTTCCGAAAGACAGAAAATTCTTTCTCTTACTTCTGAATCAGTTATAGAAAACTAAAATTTTATGTTATGATGAACGTAAAATATACCGATAACTTTCGGCTGCAGATAAGGTATAATTTTTTTTTCCGAAAATATGTTCAAGTGTAGGCTACAGTAAAGAATACATTACGGAGGGCAGTAAACGTATTGTGAAATTGTATCTGAAGGACTTTTTTTATCACAAGCCCAGAAAGGATCACAGAGTTTCTGGACAACGTGTGACTGAGCAAACATGTGCACCATCACGACACCTGCCACTGTCATCAAAGTGTTACTTTGGAATATTCATGACCGAGTGTTTTCCTCAAGACACCTTTCAGGAAAAAGCCTACTTCAGAAACTCAGCGCGGCTGTAACAAACCACTTGACTGTACGTATATATGTGACTTAGTATAATCTGTTAATGAACTCTATCCACCAGTATTGTCAGTGTTGGTGTGTGTGGAGATGGCCCCTCCCTCCAACACAGAGAGCCAGTTACAAGTTTTTGTCGGCGCACAGAAAGTGAAGCCATGATGGGCTAGCATGCTGTAACAGCTAATAAACAATTGAGCTATATAGTCTGCTCTTCTTATAATTCGTCTCAAATATAGCGTGTTAAAAGCGGTGGTTTCACTTTGTAATTTGAGTTAGTTTTCAATATTTAAAAATCATTTAAATAAGTGAATCTGAAATGAGACCTTTTATAAAACCCTCTTGTCCTTCGATTTACTTTAGCAGAAAAGAAGGAACGCAGAAAAAGGAAAAATATAGCTTGCGTTTTAATTGAGAGTTCTCATAAATGCACACATTATGCGAGAAACGGTTCCTTGGCAAGTAGTGATTGAAATGACGGAGATTATTGCTGTGACTGGACGATTTTTACTGATATATTAGGTACCGGAGTGACATACTTCTGGTTGGTCCAGAAAACTAAGAAACTGATAAATGCAAATTAAACTAAAAACTATAATTGGGAAAAATCATGCATATTTTGATATAACTATCATAAATATTTTAACACCATCTATTTTGTACTAGAAGACATCACCTTCCCTTACAGAAATGTTTGTACTAGGAACATGATAAGTACAGGGCATGCAACTTATTTCGGCAGCATACTTATTGTAATTTTTTGCGCCGAGACTTAAAAGTTTCACATGACTGTACTTTTGTCAATTTAATAACACATAGGAAACAAGTCTTCGGTCAAGAGTTTGGTCAGTGAAAGCCAAAATTCTTATTATATGATTACGTATGGAATTTGTTATTGAATACTCGCAGTTCGTTAAGGTAACATCTATGTATTATATTTACTGTGTATAGTGATATTGATATAAACTCGACCTTCGGTTGAGGTTGTTACTGTCTGGAGAAGATGAAATCATCCCTACAAAGGAAAAATACTTTTTAAACATGCTATCGTGACGATACTTGTTTTGTTGAGCTGCTGTTCCTAAACGGTCTCCGTAAAGACAACGTTTATTGCTGTGGTAATGTGGTACACGTGGGTCGACCACAGTTCTGCGATGTTCCTGTCATTAAGGACCAAGTATCGTTATTAACATGTTTCATGGCATTAATGCCAAAATTTGGAACATACCTATGCTTTTCAAATTGAATGGGTTATTGTTGTTACACGGCGAAGAAAAATCTAACTTACGTATTAACTGTGCAATGTGTCATACAACAATGCTAACTTCCACTGATCACCTTGAATTGAAATATAAAAAGAAAAGATTTTACTCTCACCAGACTTTGTTATGTATTTATGTATTTTATAATGTGACAGTATTTTTGCTGTAAAGTTTACATAGCACTGAGAATAAACTTGAATAGCGTCTGTGGAGAGCGTCATAAGTTTATGTTACGAAAGTCTATCGTTTGTTGGTGGTTCGAACGAAGCACGCAGACACAAATAATTATTTTGGATTGGTGATTTTATATACGTTTTTGTGATCGGTATAATAAACATGCAAGCTTAAAAAGGCAGCTTGGCATAACTGTCCAACTAAGAGCTGTGCTGAATTAATGACATAATACTAACAGATAGTCTTTGGTGGGTGACTGTCCAAGCATATTATTTGATGTAATATTTCCGATTAAATAAACCTCTTACTTGTAAGAATATGTTATGTAGTTGACTTGTAATGAATAGTAGCAAAATATTCTTTACTTCAAGTTTAAACCCGTCAAATTCCAGATTAAAGTGGTTTAATTCGAAAAAACACTACTTTACTGTTAAAAAAAGCTGTGTCCAAGTTTCATTTTTTAGGTCCACCATTTGAGAAACACTTTCAGTATTCTTGTCCACGTACTCTATTTTCGTATGCACTAGCTCACTAATTCCCTCTATCTTCTTGTCTACATTTCCATTAACACTGTCAATTTTCCTATCAACACAGTCAATTTACTTGTCTACATTCTCATTTACACTGTCAATTTTCCTATCAACACTGTCTATTTTCTTGTCTACATTTTTGTTAACACTGTCAATTTTCCTATCAACACTGTCTACTTTCTTGTCTACATTCTCATTAACACCCTCAATTTTTGTATTTACACCACTTATTTGGTTAGCTATTTGGCTACTCTTATTAGTGCTTGCAAACCCTCTAACTCACTAGCCATTTTTCTTGTAAACATAAACTTATAACCTAAAATTTCTTACCTAATAAAAATAAACAAGTTTTAATATATATATATATATATATAATAACCGTCTACACTTAATTTCAACATCATTTAAAACATTTAATTAAATTTTAAATAATTGCCTCCATCCCACTTCTAGGTACGTTTGGGGTATGGAGGTCTTTGGTAAAATAAAGAAAACAAAGTTAACCTAGTTTATTTACAACTGTATTTACAAAAAAATTACCTATATCTATAATGATTTACCATTATTAATATAAAACAGAACAAATAACTATTATTTACATAAAGGAAAAAAATACATCTACATAAGTTCTCTGTATATGGAAAGGTTACTAGTCACTCACAATGGTGGGCCTAATGAAAGAATACCGAAGAATCTTTTCTGGCCTAGAAACACCTTCTTACTACTATTCGCTAAGGTCCCACTCGCTGGACGCCCTTGAACAGTCGTCGCAATCCAATACTTGTCACTATCACTTCAGATCACACTAGGCACCTGCCAGCAAAAACTCTCTCTCTCTCTCTCCTGCTGCAGCTTCCCCTTATATACCCACCCCTACTTCTCGAATTATCTCGGCAGGTCTGTATTCTCCAACCTCCCGGAAAGATGTCGCTTCAAAGACAAGCACCACCCCGAGAGATGAAGAGGGAACAGGAACATTCCAGATCACGATATTTCCCTCGGTTACCCGATACTGGGCGCAGGTGGTTATCATGGAGTAATACAACCCATGCGGCACCCGAGGAGGTCATTTAGCGCTGCCGCCACTGTATTGTATTTCGCCGTCCTGCCCGACAGCCACGGCGCCGAGGAGTGAGTGGGAAGGGGGTGTCCTAGCTCCGCCACCACAGTATCGTACTACACCGCCCAGCCAGACAGTCGCGGCTCGCAACAATATTTTTTTAATGTTTGGAATGCTTATTTTGGTTATGATAGTGTTGTATTAGGTAGAGGACACTATCATCTATTTTATCATAAACGTAACTAAAAAATGTTGATTTTCTTAGTTATGTTGGTATTGTACTGGGTGATGTTAGCTGCATCGTGGAGTGACGTGGAGTGACACTGTTGTAAGCGACGAACAATTGAAGTATCAGAAAAACTACTTATGCAAACTATGCGATGCTCGGGTGTCCTACTTTTGTCATGTGTTACAACTCAAGAAGCTTATTACGTACGTAAACATAATAGGTTACTCTCAGCAACATCGTGAAGGACAATTATGAATTGTTAAGTTATGACCGAAACGTACGAAGATATCATACGAATAAATTGTGTATTCGTGAAAAAAGTTGTGCATTTTAAAAATATATTATTTGTCAGTTTCATCACTCAAATCATAGAAATATGCCTGAATGAGACATTGATAATTTTTAAAATTAATTTATTAGGGAATTTTAAGATAGTATTTTTCATTGATGAAAATATTATTAAAAAGAGAACATGCTTACTGACATTAAAACCTTTTAATTAAGGTGTTTTGCCCTTCGTTTACAACCCATCTCTTGCATATGTCCATAAAAGTCTCTTTTTTTTTATAAAAATATCCAAGTGTTTTATTAGTTTACTTTTTTAATATGTAGTATACGTCTTACGTGAAATTTAATTTGTTTCTTGAGTTACGCATACATCATAAGTCACATGAAAGTATTACAATTATTGTCATTTAAAATTATTAAATTTATTCATTTCGGAGTATGAAATACAACTTGCGTATTTGAAGCAAAAAGTTATGTTTCCTTGGAAGATCTAGCCACTTGAAGAAACTGATAAAAGACTTTACTCTAGGTGCGGTCACGTTCTATTAAAATTAAGGACTAGGTAAATAAAATTAAATAATTAAACTAGATGTCCTAATTTACTTACAGATGTTATTACAGTAATAAATAACACAACATAACACTAATTTTGCCGGAAACTGCTTAGCACATATACCCATGCTACACAAACAGTTAATATTTGTCTTTCCTGCTTTTGCGTCCACACGCAGTCGGACGGGGTCTTGTAACAATACATACAGGGGCAGCTGTATCTTAACAACAATTTCTAATATTAGATTACTAATTTCTGAACAACTACAAGTGCACTGTAAATGTTATTGGGTATTCAAACTTACACACGCAAAAAATACTGTAAGCACTGTTGATGCCATTTCTCTACGTCTTACTGCAGGAGTAAACAATTTATTTTGAAAGCTAGTTTCGTTGGCGAAGGTAACGACAAAAGCTTGGTTTGCAAAGTTGTATTGTAATAAGGCTACTCATGACTAATATCAATGTGTAAGCATTTGTAGGTGGTAATTTAGACGAGCTTACCTTTCTTGCGTCTGTTTACTCTAGCATTATCAACTCACAAAATGAATTTTGAACAAACGAAATTTCACGTATGATAGTTATATTCTATAGACTATTAGAAAGAGTGAATACGCAGAATAATGTGTTTACTCATTGCAAGAGTAAGGTAGAGCCTAAAGCTTATCAGGTTTACTAACAAACACGACAGTTGTTCAATAATCACTACAGAATCATTGCGTGACTGAAATAGCGGATAGTAGATGAGACATTCATTTATCAAACTGGCAAAACTTGCTTTTGTTAAAGTTAAAATGCAGTTGTGAATCAAGTTGTACCTTCTACGGGGACAATGGTTCCTCATAAAAATAGGTGGAAAATATATACACAACTTGTACCTAAAGTCATTCCAAAGAGGGGTTGCGACCCTTGAAAGTATAGCTAAATCAAACAGTTTTTGCGTTAATCTTATCTGGATAGTGCGTTATTTATTGAAAATTTCATGCTGCAATAAGTTGAGCTCGGAAGTGAATTCCGTATCATAAAAAAAGTCGGTTGTTATCACATTTAAGTATTTATAATGTGTCTGTTCGGTATTTGTCATTGTTTTCCTGAGAATCGTTAGTCTACTAGTGATTGTCAACATAAAATCCGCCTTGTATTTACACTCTACTAGCCAATTTTCAAGAAACTATTTGTTTTGTGCCAAATTTGTGATCACGTGCAGAAAATTATGAATACAATTTTCTAAATCTGTGGCGTGTGAGATATAGACACTTTTTCTCAATTGTGCACTGTATATTACTAATTTGCAAACAAAATTCCACACAGTTGAACAACAAATATTTTATTTTTACACAATTTCGGAAATTAATAAAATTGTAACCAGAAAGACAACAAAATAATCAATGGTAGAACAAACAGAAAATATAGGCTACATCAAAATGATATTCCTTAAAGTAATGTTATAGTCCAGAACTGAACACAAAATCAAATGTAAAACAATAAAATAACGAAATCGGATGTGTTAAAAATTACCACAAAAATGGACAAGAACAACACGAGTGAACAGTGCCCAGAACATATGTAAGCACAGACGACTACACGAATTAAACACAAGATGAAATATCATGCTTCCTTCGACAACAAAAGATGCAAGGAATTGATATAGTCGCGTGCACTTTTTTGACAGCTGGTAATGTAACTGCCAAAATTCAATTGAACGTATATTATTTTTGTAATAGCTGTCCCGTACTTGACATGTACAGATTGAAAAACTCTAGCAGACTCACTTATGTTTTGCTATGAAAATATTGCATTTCTAGTTCTTCTTTCCGTGTGATAAACTTGAAGTGGGTGAGGATGAGAGGTGAACGTTGTTCTGCTCTTGTGGATGATGTGGCAAAAATATTGCATTGAGTAAAACTTTCTCCTTTCACAGATGACCTATACAGGTAAAGATCACGTTAGGACATACATTAGCTCTCTGCCTCACAGTAGGTTCACTGTAAAAATAAAATCGAGTGAAGCCAGCACCACCACAAAACACAAACACTGTCGTCAATGCACCCAACAAATCTCTGTCGGACTGCGGGAAATCAGTTTTACAAAACGGAATGAATTCCAGCATTGCACCACGCCATGTTACGGTATTGTATATTGTCTCGTCTGTTGAAAGTATCATAAACAAATTGCCAGCTGAGAACCACTCATCAGCTGGGCCACCGATATCGAACATTACACCTGACGAACTGAAAGCCATCAAAACTCTGTAAGCTGACTCAGACATTGTTATCCTTCCTGCAGACAAGAGTCATCCTAAACAAATATAACTATGGGCTGGTCTTACCATCTCTGTGTAACATCTAGGTAAATTGTATCTCCTAGGTAGATGACAAATTGCGTCTTACGAACCCTAGGTAGGCCTAACAAGAGGATAATTTTTGGCTATTTTATCGGGAAGTTGAAGCTCTGGATAAGGTGTACACTGCAGTTAAATATGGCGACGAAAATGTCAGGAGTTCAACTTCAAAACAGCTCAAACAAGGTTAAAAATTTATTTCTTGCGCCAAAATAATGTTATGGTTATGTTTCTCGTAAATTCAAATTGAGTAGCCTTCTCGTGCTTGTAAAATGATGTAGGAAGTGAGGGATCATATGTGTTAAAGGGAAAATTGCCATAAAGTTATCGTTAGTTACAAGCACATGCCGAAGTTATGTTTTGAGATGTTGTGAAAATAAAAGCTGTTCTTTAATGTCTAGGTTTTAGCAGACAGTATGGTGGAATGACATAATTTAGTGCTTCATTTACGAAATTCGGCATTTTTATAATGCAAGTAAAATATGTCATGTCTGTAAGACTACACAATTCATTTCGCAACAGCAAACGTAGGTCTAGTAATTGAAGTGTGACGTCTGATGTGACGAGAGCAAACATAATGGTTATATTTGTACTGGATGTTTTTTATGTAATTGCTTCTTGAATTCCACGCTTTTTAATTCGTGTGATGAGGTATATATGAGTACTTAGTATAATATACTAATGGCTTTCGTTGATTAACGAGTCACAATAAAATCATCATATTGTCATTTATAAATAATTCAGTAGGCCTACTTATGTGTTGCGAATACACATGGCAGTCGTACAAGGATTTTACAAAAAATTTAACTACGCCTAGATTATTTGCGATTTCAATGTTAACGGAGGTAGGTGGGATTTGTGTAGACAGCAAACGAATATCTACAGATTAGTGTCAGTGAATTAATAGTCTTACAAAAGACTGTAAATTAAATATGAGTAGCCTTCCCATCTTATGAAAAAAGATAATCCCAACAAAATCACTTAACTGAGGCACCTGTAACGTGATTAGTGGATATGAAATAAGTCAGTAAAACCAGTTTTATTATATTTTCAAATTACCCCTAACCCCAAAACTAAACTTTCTGGGTAAGGTTGAAGGATACATAGCAGATGTAGCAGTGAAGATGTGGTTGAGCGGGGAGGTACTTGACAGGGAATGTAAGCAGGATAAATTCAAAATCTTTAGAAGTGATAGGGAAAGAAGGAGAGAAGGAATAATGGTGTGTATGAAAGATGGGTTATAAAGGTTGGTGAAATGGAATACTAAGAAGAGGAAGTAACAGAAGTAAAAGGAATAGGTATAAATATCACAGTACTGAAGCCTACAGGCCACAAGGACAAGAGTGGAAAACAATTGAGGAAGGACAGGACCTATAGATTTGGGGATAGGAAGTGTGTTGTTGTGGCAGCCTGAATATGCCAGGTGTACAGTATGTTGAAGGAACAGAAGGGATGGGTAACATGATGTAGAGAATGACAGCGCAACTCGTGAACAGAGCTTGATGCAGGCAGTAGAGGAACCTACTAGATGAAATGAAAACGGGGAGGGGTACGTACTAGGTGTGGTGATAGTTAGGCTTGGGAATGTTATTGCTCGTGCTGTAGTACTCGAAGAGGTCAGTGACCACAATGTTCCAGTAGTGGAGTTGGAGATTGGTGGGAAAAAAAGCTGAGGAGGTTATTGAAAGACTGGTGTTGTTGTATGGGCCAGGAAATAAGCTGAGTCAAAAATTTAGTAAAAGGTAGGTTTAAGAGCTGGTCTAATGGTGATGGTGTAGAATTCTTGTGAAGTGAGTTTCGGAAGATAATTTATGAAGTGATGGTAACATTTATACCATGGACTGGGAAAAAATTGTATTATGGATGGGAGATAATGAGATAGAAAAGACTGTGCAAGCATATGCATGTGAAATGGAGGAACGATGGAATGGAAAGAGCTAATAAGGAACGAAATGGAAAGAAATATTAGTCTGGTAAGAAATGATTATCTAGGAAATATTATGGAGGAGAGTGTAGAGGAGAATAGGAGATATTGTATTATCATTTTAAGAAGGTAAAAGGAGGGACAGAGGAACACCAGTGTTGAAAGGTGGAGACGGGAAAGCTACAACAACTTATAAGGAAAAGGCTGAAATACTGCAGCGCCAGTACTTGTCAGTGTTTGAGGAGCAGGATGATTGGAGTTACGAATATTAGGGGTTCTCAGGAGCCTCGAGGAAGCTGACAATTAGAAAGTGGGATGCAGGTATGGAAATAAGAGGGTTAGAGTGTAATATAGCGACCAGTCGAGATTGTATAGGAAATAGCGCTCTTTAAGTTTGGAAGGTATGAGTGGGTCAGATATGTAGAAGTAATATTTCACAGATCTCTAGAGGAGGGGAAGTTAATACAGGATTGGAAAGAAGCATGGTTGGTCCCAGTTTTGAAGCAGGAGTGGGATAAGGAGAATCCTGGCAGCTACAGGCTAGTGAGTTTTACTTTGAATGCTGGGAAAGTATATGTAGAGACTGGTGGTCGAGTATGTACAGCAGGTTAAAAGCGAGAGTAACTGGTTGCAGGACTATCAACATGGACCTAGGAAGGGTTATTCATGTGAAACACAGCTGGCTGCACTTATAAAGGAATTGATACAGGCAGTTGCTGATGGGCAGCAGTCCTATGTCACTTCTTTGACTTCTAGGCAGCACTCGATAAGGTAACACATGGGGTGTTAATGCAGAAAGTTGAAAAATTGCTGGTAGACAAAGTTGTAGTGAGATGGATTGGAAACATCCTCAAGGGGCGGAGACAGAGACTAAAACTGGTATACTCCTTATCGCAAAAGGGAGAGGTTACATTCAGTATGCTTCAGAGTATTGTACAGGAGCCCTGGTTATTTATAGTAATGGCAAATTAAATGGGTATATGTATAAGAAGCAAAATCTGATTGTTAGCCGATGACTGTGTTATATATGCAGAGATGGCTGGAGGGAACAAGTTGTAGGATAACTTTTATAGGATACGACTATCGACGGGAATGAAAAAAAATTAAAATAGATACGAGGAAAACTAACATTGTTAGGTTTATGTATAAATTTAGGAGTATGGACATATGCATGTGGGAAGGGCAGGAGCTAGAGGAAGCTGTAGAATACAAGTGCCTAGGCGTAATTATGAAAAGTGACTTAGGGTGGAGAAGGCAGGTAGAGATAGTGGTGTCCAAAGGAAGAAGCGCTCTAGGTAAGCTGGGCTGGGTATTGAAGGGTGTTGGTAGCGCAGAAAGAAAAGGCTTGTATTACAATGGTACTTACAACCAGTGTGAAGAGTATGTGCCAACATAATGGGATCCATAAATAGAATTGGATATGAAGGAGCTGGAAAAGGTGCAAAGATGGTGCCCAAGGTGTTTGAAGGATATCCTAAATGGAGAACGTTTAGGCAGGCTGGCGAGTTTAATACAATAATAGTATATGTACTTGCAAGTGGGCTACCATCTGGTGGCAAGCATACCAACCCTCTCATACCATCTCTTCCACTGTCCTTTTAAACTGTTCTGCCTCCTTCAATGACACCACCATCTCCTGCAACAAGTTCCACTCCTTAACCATCCTAACCAATATTATCTGTAACCCCCTCTCCGTCCTCCACCAGACTCACTGAGTCTTCCTACTGTTGTTTCTCTGCCTCTGTGTATACCCTTCATCCTGATGTCACCTAGTGCATTCCATCTCTCTTCACCCATTACTATCATTACAAGTCTCTCCACCCTTCTCCTGTCCTTCAGTGTTTTTCAACCCATGTCCCTCATCATAACTGATGGCCTGAAATTAACCTTTTGACCCTTTCCAACCTGCCCCTGCTTATTCCACTTAATCATTTACCCATCTGACCACCTTTATTTGTAACTTCTCTATTGTCTATTCGCGTTTAAGTGAGAGCGCGCGAAGCACATGCACGTGATCGAAGGTAAGGTCTGTGAATGAAAACACGCAGTGTCCATGTGATTACAGCTTGTAATCAGGGGTGTCCGGAATGCTCGCCATGTGTAGTGGCGGACAGGTATTGGGCGTAGAATACCATGCAGGAACTGGTGGTATCAAAGCGAGTATGAACACATAAAGTCGTAGGAACGTATTAGGGTGAATGAGAGAGGTGTGAAGAATCCTGAGAAATCTCTTTGAACAGCTACATCGTCCAGCACGATACACAATGCAGAAATCCGGGCATAAAATCCTATTTCTCAAGTAGATGACAATGTTATGTCAATGTGCTATGAAAGAAAAGGACAATAATCGACACTAATATTGACACACATACTGTAACTATTCGATTCATGAACTTTAACAATAACGTGTGAAACGACAAACAAAACAGAATAGAGCAACGCAGTAATTATTTAACAATTAAGTTGTACAGGGAATTAAATTGAAATCTTCATATTGCACATCGCAGTAGAAAAATATAATATTAAGCAGTATGTGTTTATTTACATTATCAAAGCCATCGTTATTATCAAACCATCTGTATTGTGTAACTGACAGTGTTATGGAACCCGTAAAATAATTTTTCAAATACGTTCATTCCACATCAACGATATTTAAGTAATACATTTAACAAATTCGTCACGTAAGATATACAAGATGGTCCTGAACTACAGGTACAAACGCAGGGAGGTGATTCCTTATGGAAAATAAAGTAGGACATATGCAGGACACTTTGTACCTAAGTGTAATATTGTGGGAGTAATGAGCCTCAGAATATAGAATTTGAAAACCGCATTTATTTTAAATATCGGAAACAGAATTATGTAAAACGACAATACTCTGAACATTGATTTGTGTTGTAATAGTCTTCAAACCCACATCAAATGCTGGTTGATACCTTCAGCCATTACAAAAAGAACAGGGGTGACCATACTCTAAGTGGACTAAACGCTTGTGCCATCAGGATAGTGGAACATTTGACGATGTTTTATTGAGTAATGCGAGCTTTGTAATAAAAATGTTCCTCTTGTTGCAACTGCCTAGGACTCATAGTTACTGTACGATATTTTTCGTATGTAATGTTTTCTAACCCATTTTGGATAGAGCAGTTGAGCACTTCCAAACACAATGTACGCAGTATTGTCTATGCTCTCCTGGTACTCTATCGCTTCAGCCAAAGCTTCGCGTGCATTTTCACGAAAACTATGAGCCCTAGACAGTTGCAATAAGAGGACCATTTTTATTACAAAGCTCGCATTACTCAATAAAACATCGTCAAATGTTCCACTATCCCGATGGCACAAACGTTCAGACCACTTAGAGGGTGGCCACCCCTGTTCTTTTATTAATGGCTGAAGGTATCAACCAGCATTTGATGTGGGTTTGAAGACAATTATAACACAAAACAATGTTCAGAGTATTGTCGTTTTACATAATTCTGTTTCCGATGTTTAAAATAAATGCGGTTTTTAAATTCTATATTCTGCGGCTCATTACTCCCACAATATTACACTTAGGTACAAAGTGTCCTACATATTTCCTTCTTTATTTCCATAAGGAATCACCTCCCTGCGTTTGTACCTGTAGTTTAGGACCAGCCTGTATAGACACTAACCATTTTAAAGACATTATGCAAAGTTTAGGTGTAATTGATATAATTCTTGTTGCACGTGATGTAGATATATTTATTATTCCGAACATTCAATGTGTGTATTATGATATGCGATCGATAACTGATTAAATAGTGCACAGCAGCCCTAGTTGGGCGTGCATGAGTTTATTTTCGTTCGACACTATCAGAAAACAATCCGAACGCTCGCTTGACCAGTCATCAATGTAACTCTCGTCACACTGCAGCAGCGCGCGCTGGTTAATAGCTTGTACATCCATTACCGCTTATACTAGTATCACGCACTCTTGTTTACAAACTACAACTCTCACTTCTCGGCCAATGAATTATAGTTCATTGACCACTTCAATTTGCGGGTCCCACTCTGCTGCAGCATACTCAAGAACAGGCAACGGACCAAACCATGGGGTTGTAGACCTTCTCCTTCACCTCAGATATGGTTTCCCTCAATATCCTTCTTATCATTCCCGCCACTTTCCTTCCCTTCAAAACCACTTTCACTTCCATCCATGGTTTTCATGTAACATCACTCAAGATACTCATACTCTGATGCCTTATCTATTGCCTGCCTGGCCTATCTATAGGCATCCCTGCTCTTTAACATTTTTCCTCGTAAACCATGCAACTTAAGGTTTCCTCATGTTTATTCTAATTTTGCTCTTAACCATCCGTAAACTTATCCGCCCAATATCTCCTTGCAGCTCTACTGAATGTAGCATACAATCATCAGCAAACTATCTTATTCTGTTGTTAATTTCTAACCCTATACATTAACCATTATGGTGAACAATATAGCACCTAACACGCCTCCCTGTGGCACCCCAGAGAAATATTTGCCCTCATCCAATATAGTATTTTCTACTTTCATTCTCTGAGCCCTTCCTTTAAAGAAATCTTCTATCAACCCTACCAATCCCTTGTCTTATATTAATGCACCTAATATCCTGTGATACTGAATATTTGGGGTGGATTTATTAAAGGAAAGGAGAAGAGTGGTAATGCTGTTCAGGGCGTACAAAGGAGTGAATTGAGAAGCAGGCTAAGTAAGTTAGGCTGCCTGTAAAGAGTATAGAGGATGACGGAATATTAACGAGGACATCCAGTGAGGAGCAGATAAGAGCGGGGTAGGCAGTCAGTGCTAAGATGCTCGGTGAAGGAGTAGAGTTGAATTGACTTTTGGAGCAGTTGATAATGGTGAAATGGGTTGGTAAGTTTAGGAGGGGACTGGTAGGTGATTAAAGAGGAAATTACAGCTTGCCAATAGGTGGTTGTCCAGTTTTATGTTGTTGGTGTTGGTGTTGTTATTATTATCAGTATTATTACTATCGTTATTATTATTATTATTATTATTATTATTATTATAAGCAAGGAAACTAGAAGGATGATTATTTCACAATGTTCTCGACGTTTACTGAAACAGGTGGGCCTACTAGCGAAATATTTTCACTATTTACTGATGTTATCACTTAAGTTCTTTATCTCTGTCATTCTGAAATTATGTTTACTTTTTAACACATTTCGCAAACACACTCGTAAATGGCAAAAGTAAATACTTGTAAGCCTAACCTCAAATATTAAACTTAGTGCCTAGTGGTTATTTGTAATTTCTGTGGGGCCGTCGGGTGTACATGTGACATAAAGAAAATAAATATTCACAGATCCAACAGACCAATCAGCTGCCACGACACAACTACACAGGCTGTGCAACCTAACTACATTTCTAGCTAACCTCTGGGTAGTTACACAGGTATAAATCAAGTGGTAAGACACGACATTAGATAAAGTGCCAGATAAGTTCATCTTCAGGGTAGCTATCTGTAAGTTAGCTCAGATCGGCCTTATGAGAACAAAATAATAAAACTAATAACATCCGAAAAATATACAGTTCTATAAAAAGATCCGGCAACAAGCATCGAACGCAAAGTGTGCCAAATATTGAAAAAACACAAAGCCCATATTCAGACAGTACGAGAGTAGCACTTAAACTACACAGCAGCAAATCACCTCACATATATAGTCCCCCGAAAATCCATAAACAGAATATGCCTTTGCGCATTATCATCAGCTCTTGCAGTTCTCCATGTCAAAAATTCTCCAAACTCCTACTATAAATTGTTGAACCACTGGTGGGCCACAAAACATCATTTGTTTTTTTACTCTGGTTATCATTTCCGTACCCCAGACATTAGACATAGCCCCAAACGACGTTTTCGTGAGTTTTGGTGTTCATGTACCTGAAACACTCAAGGTCATAGAATCCAGACTGAAAAAAGACTGCACTCTAAAGGACATATTCCATCTATCGTGGAACTTATAACCTTATGTGCAAACATGACATATTTCCAGTTCAAAGATAAATTCTACAAACAAACAGATGGTATGGCAGTGGACCTTCATGGCCAAAGTTTTCATGGAGCATTTCGAAGAAGAGGCGCTGAACAAAACCAACACCCAACCCAAAGTCTGGCTACGATATGTAGATGATATTTTCTTATCTGGTAATACGGACCTGACAAACTGACCGAATTTGCGGTTTTCCTAAACTCTCTCAGACCATCAATACAGTTTGCAAATGAAATGAAAATAATGAGAGTATCGCCTTTCTTGACGTTTTGGTGCCCAAAAAACCAACAAAATTTATGCCAAAGTATACAGAAAGCCCACTCATACCGGACAATACCTTCACTACATGTCCAATCACTCCAAAAGTACGAAAACCGGCGTAATAAAACACTTTGCAAAACAGGGCAGATAAAATATGCTATGAAGAATTCTCAAAAAACTGACAAGGAAAATCACATGAAGAAAGAATTCTTAGCAAATGGCTGTCCTATTGGCACCATAGACAAACACACGAACAACAATAATGTCCAGTTCAGTTCAAAGGAATCAACAGAAAACCAGCAGGCACATTGGTTATTCCATATGTGTAAGGCCTCTTTGGAAAAATAAGGCGAAGGCGACTCGGTAATAAGTATGGACTATATAGAGGTACGTAAATTTCGCAGATACATTCCAGGTCAGGTTGAACGTCAATTATGTATACTCCACTGTCATGTCTGTGACTTGCTGGCAGCTGTTACCAAACACGTTTGACTACTGCAAGCCAGTACTAAATAAGGAAATAATGCGAAGTGCTATCGCTTGCTACCTGCTTGTACGGTTATAAGCCAATGGATAATCGATTGTGGCCAGTGGGTGTATAGGACTTACAAGTCTAGGCTGCTGCCAGATGAATCCGCGAAATTAACGTTCCTCTAACTATAAACCGCTTTTCAGTCAACTTCAACGACGACAAAGTGAAACCAGTTGTAGAAAAGCATAAAACTCCGAACTGTGTCCATCAAATCCCTTTTGAATGAGGAAGTAAGTACAGTTAAGAAACTGGTAGGTTTCTCACCATACGTCTTAAATAACACCAAAATAATATCAATAAAGATGAAACTGAAAAATTCAAACTAGCTTAATAAGTCCGAGAAAACAGTCATAGAATACGGTACTGTGAGAAGATGGTATACCAATTACACTTGAGGCAAACCTGACAAAAAGGAAAATAAAAGAATCTGCTTTTAACATAGTAAAGTCATCATCCAATATAGTGTTGAACTAAAAAATGTCTTGGGTTCATTTAACGAAAAAAGAAACGTGTTCAAATTGAAATAATTAATCATTGTAGATTATATTTCCAAACAATTAGTTAGCAAAACATTAGACCTTATCCACATCTCACTGCATACAAGCCCATTATAAGCTACGCGACCAACCAATAGGCAGCTGCGCTGTCATTAGCTGAGCTACATGTAGGAATATTTCCTATATGAGACCCTTGTTTATTCCAGATGTCTCGGTCGGTCAGCTGGAGTTCCTCAGTCTGTACATGTGCCTGAACACGGGAGCAGATACTAACCAGATCCAGAAACGTCGCATCTGTTGTAGCCCTGAGGAGCCTACTATTATTTCGCCTGTTTTTGTCTGTATTGTGTCTTACCTGTGTTCGCATCCATTCGTGTCTCACGTAATTTGTGTGGTCGTCGTCGTCCATCCATTTGATGCCTTATTCACGCACCCCATTTTTTGTAAAATTTTTTTGTGTCGTCTTTCTCTAGCCGAATATATTCCACTTGGGAATTAATTTTGCGTTGTTTTGAATCAGTTTTTGTCGTTGTGTCGTCTTCTGGGATATGACTACGTTATTTTCAGAAATCATCTATATGTTTTATGTCTGTTGACTACTACTTACAGTATTTTCTTCTTTCCTTTTTTTACTGTGTGTTTTTCTACAATACGACAACATACGCCCGCAGTGGCGTATGTCTAAAAAAATGTTTCTGGCTTCGAGATGATGGTAAAATTTGTAGACAGACTGTGTATTCTGGACGGCTTATTTTAGATAAGTAGTTTATTAAGCACATAACCATTGAACTACTGCCATGTTCCAGAAATATGCCAGGAAATGAACAAATTATGTATTAACGAAATTTTTTTTTAGAAATAAGTTGTTACCCATCACAAAGCAGATAGCAAATCAATTTCCGTCCAATGTTTCCAAGGTACCTTTTAAACGTGTTTAAAATGACAGCATGTCTTCCTCGCGACAGAAAGCCACTGCCTGAAGAAGGGCACTGCAGTTAACGGTCGTACCAACTTGAGCCTAGATGTCGTCCTTAACGCTTCCGCAATTCTAGGCCTCAAACACTACAAATACGTACACCTAGGCTACCGCCTGAATCATTTTAAGTGACTGCTACGCCTAACAGTCCAAAGCGTGTAGTTTCATTTGCAGCCAGTTGTAAAATTTTAAGGTCCGGCAGGCTGAAAATGATATTTTTACGACGTTGGAACACATCGAAATAGCATTTATAGCGTGCGTCCTGGTTTAACAGTACCATGCCGCCTTATTTAGAGTATGTTTTCTTTTTTCGTAGCTTAACGTATTTGAAATACATTTCTTAGTTTCGTCAAAATAATTTACTTTCGAACAACCTGCAACACAGTTCATGCACCACGTGGAACACCCCAGTGACATAATAGTACATTATAACGTTTTAAGTATTATTTAAGTTAGGTTAAGCGACGTTACACTACACACGAGAGATGTTGTCTGTCGTTGTAAGCATCACTCCGGTTAGTGAGTGCAATACCAGAAGACTATACCTTACACAGGAAACTGACAAAATTAAAAGAAAAATAAAAGAATCAGCCTTTAATATTAGCAATAGCAATATTTTCAGTCAACATAGCATTGAATTTTAAAAAAATGTGGATCCCATTTATTAAAAGAGAAACAAATTTACAGCTCAAATTAAAAACAAACACTCAATCCACCACAACCAATCAGAGTCAATACATACTGCGCGACCAATCAGGAGACAGCTCGTCTCCCATTGGCTGAGCACGATTAGGGGCTTTACCCTATATAAACCCATGGTTTTTCCTGTTTGTGTCCGACATCTTTGAGTTTTGTTTCGTCTCATCATTGTGTCGTTTGCTGTATTTCTTTTTGTGTTTTTGTTTCGCCTCATCGTTGTGTCGCATGTCAACTTTGGTTTCTTTTATTATATTATTGTTATTTCTTTTATTCTCTGTTTTGTTCCTTGTTTTATCTGACCAGATTCCAGTTTTGGATTTCATGTTGTGTACGTATCCTGATGACTAAAGCATACTCTGCTTATTTATGTTTTCTTGTCTTATCTTTAGTCTTCTTTTGAAAGTCATTTATTTCGCAATGGAGTATGTCCAAGCAAATAAATCCAGTCATGCACTTCCATTGCACAGTTCTTTCAAAGATTATATTTTAGGTAAGTATATCAGTGAAATAACGTCGTAGTTACCTTCAATGTAAAGGCTATTCGTCGGTTATTGAAAATCTAACACATACTTTATTTCTGATGGATTGCTCCATTCTGAAAACATTTCTTATCCCGACGTGTTCATCTGCAGATGATGATTAGTAATTGGCTTTCCGTCATATTGTTGTATCGTTCTAGTTCTCGCCACGTTTGATAGATTCTTTCAATTTTGTATCCTTATTCCAAAGAGTTCATCTGCAGATGATGATTAGTAATTGGCTTTTCGTCATATTGTTGTACAGTTCATTTCAAGTTCTCATCACATGTTATAGTTTATTTCAATTCTGTACTTAAAGTTACAGCAACACGACGTTTTGAGTAGTGTTCCAGTGGTTATAGTAAAAAATAATATGCAAAATTATTTCGGAAATATGAGTTAATTAATGGTAAGCTTATAAATTTATATTTTTGCATTATCTTATTGTATTATTATATTCCGTCTTCAATATCGTTAAAAAACATAATTAGTACGGAATATTGTATGTCGCAGGAAATCCGTGCATATATATATATACATACATACACATTTATACATACCTATTTGTATACACGTGTACATGTGAGGCTATAGCCTAAATTACCAACGATTTCTGAAGTTTTCCGCGAAAGTAAAAAGAGATTGTATAATGTTGCAGACAGCAGAAAGTATTTTTTTACATTGAAAATTTTGTTAGTAAAACCTAATTTTTTTTTGCACAGATATCTGTAATATTATTAGCCAATATGAAGGTTTTTTTTCTGAAATTTTTCTAGAAACACATAACTGAAAGTCGGTGTGAAAATTAGATAGTATTGCGTTGTGTACATAAAAATTGTTTGATGGATACGTTTTCGAATGTGTTCTTGTTTGTTCGCAATCATTTATGCTGGCTGGCATTCGTATGATTTGTCCTGAGCATGTTTATTTATTTATTTATTTATTTAGTACGAACTACAATATTGATCGCTGCGTCCACTACAAATGTTTCAAACAGTCATCGGCCGTAATTACGAACATTAAATGCTGCCTCCTTCAGTGTTGTGTTCAGAAGTTGTGATGTGTTGGCAGGGCTATTTTCACCTGCAGTGCAGATGTGTCGTTCACCTCGGCGCTGATACAACACACGCGTGTAATTATGTACGTGTGTGTGAGGGCTGATACGACCACCATGGCCCGCATACCTGTCCCTCCACTTCATCACCAGGAGTCGCTGTCTACTTGTGGTACGGTTGAGGTGACCCGGATAGCGGGGCCAGTGTACTATGGCGCAACCTCACGGCAGGCACAGTGTGACGTCACATGGGCGAGTCAGAGGGGCCTTTGTTAACATTAGCTCAGTTCAAGGAGAGCAACGTACCATTCCGTATTAATAACACCGTGTGGGGAATGAACCCGAGAGCAATGAATGCATCGTACGCAGAGAGGTGATCCCTGAGATACGACATGAAATGAAGCCCTACAAATGGAGCCGCGACGAAATGCAAGGGCGGGGAAACTAGAGCACAGTGAATACACCCACCGATCTATCACGTTACCACAACCAAGAAAATTATAAGGCCGGGACTCGAGCCTGGATCACCATGGTGGGAGTCAAGTAGTCTGACCTCTATATCACCATGAGGTAACAATTTTTCTACACATATAGGTACACAGAAATGTGAATAATCTGAGGAAAGATTAGATAACAAACAACGTGTACATTTATATTACGATCGCAGTCTCACGATGACATCAAAATATGCTAAAGTGTTCTCAGCCAGTAAGTGAGACCATTTGCTGAGCGCTCAACACCGAGGTATTTAGCACTGGTGAGGGGGGACACGAAGTGAGTATGGAGCAGCGCCGGAATGAAAGGGCGGAGGAAGCGGGAGAACCCCGAGAAAACCCGCCGACCTGCGGCACCGTCCGGCACGATCACCACATGCGAAAACCTGAGGACCGACCCCGCCGGGAATCGAACACGAATTGCCTTATTGGGGTGCGATTGGTCTGACCACTCGGCCACTGCGGCCTCCTCAGCCAATAAGAATAAAAAACAAGCAACAAAGGAACAGCTGATATCTGTTTGATAATACATTCATCTATGAAGGATCGCGGTGGTCGAGGTGTCAGACCTCTCGCCTCCCAGCTAGGCAATCGGGATTCGATCCTCGGCGGGTTCGGTTCCGTATTTTTTGCATGTAGGAAACGTGGCGGACGTTGCAGTTGGCCGGCGGGTTTTCTCGGGGAACTCCAGTCTCCTCCACCTCTATCTTTCCGTCACTGCTCCACACTCGCCTCACCCTCACCTCATTCGATCCTCGTGCCGGAGGGCTAGTTGAACAGCCAGTCCAATCCCCACACAGATCTCCTCTCAATACTCAGTGTGACCCTGCCCAGAAGGCGGATACACGTCGTGGATTTTCATTAGTCATATTTATGAAGTCTAGCCTACGGGTACGTGAACCCGCGCATGTTTCCATGTTGAATCATAGACTCGTAACAAAATGTGTGAGTAAATACCCAGGAAATTCACAGCATCATTTGAAAATAAGTAAGGTATTTAACTCCAGCGCACATTAAATACTTTCGCGAGTTATAGTCTGTTTATCAAACTCGCCCACCAGAACTCTGAACCAATAGCATATCGGCGTAGAAACACCTACGAATGGGCGCATTACCTTGTCAGGTTTCTTTCAATAAGACCTCTCACTGGAACAGCATCAATCAACTACAAGTACGTGAGGACAGAGTGTACTCAGGACTGTGGAGTACAGTCGCCAGATCGTTCAACCAGCAACATTTCAGGGTCTTAATACATGAGTAGGGACCCTTTGAACTGAACTGGACATTATTGTTGTTCGTGTGTTTGTCTATGCTGCCAATAGGACAGCCATTTGCTAAGAATTCTTTTTTCATATTATTTTCCTTGTCAGTTTTTGAGGATTCTTCATAGCATATTTTATCTGCCCTGTTTTGCAAAGTGTTTTATTATGCCGGTTTTCGTACTTTTGGAGTGATTGGACATGTAGTGAAGGTGTTCTCCGGTATGAGTGGGCTTTCTGTATACTTTGGCATAATTTTTTTTTTTTTTTTCACCAAAACGTCAAGAAAGGCGATACTCTCATTATTTTCATTTCATTTGCAAACTGTATTGATGGTCTGAGAGAGTTTAGGAAAACCGCAAATTCGGTCAGTTTGTCAGGTCCGTATTACCAGATAAGAAAATATCATCTACATATCGTAGCCAGACATTAGGCTGGGTGTTGGTTTTGTTTAGTGCCTCTTCTTCGAAATGCTCCATGAAAATTTTGGCCATGAAGGTCCATTGCCATATCATCTGTTTGTTTGTAAAATTTATCTTTGAACTGGAATTATGTCGTGTTTGCACATAAGGTTATAAGTTCCATGATAGATTAAATAAGTTGTGATGTTCGGTCCTTTAGAGTGCAGCCTTTTTTCAGTCTGGATTCTATGACCTTGAGTGTTTCAGGTACAGGAACACCAAAACTCACGAAAATGTCGTTTGGTGCTATGTCTAATGTCTGGGATATGGAAATGAAATAGCAAGAGTCAAAAACAAATGATGTTTTGTGGCCCGCAGTAAAGTTAGCGTTGCATCTGTATAAATACACGTTGCCAATATCCACGAAGCAGGGTTGCAGAGGTTCATGTAAGGACCTGAAACAAATTGTTGCGAACATATTTCACCGAAATCTAGAGGCCATAGATATGAGACCTTCTCTGATCCTTAACAGTTCAAGCTATTGTCTAAACATATGTATGTTTGTCAGTTTCTCAGCTTATCCACTGCTCACTGACTCTTGCTAAGAGCCTGAACAAGAAATAAAGAAGCATCAAACTACTGCTTCATCCATGTATGTCTGTGACAAAGAGACTTGAAATTGTTTCAGACGTTTTCTGGTTGCATGCACAAATGTTTGTGAAGTCTTGCCTACAGGTCAATAAGCTTGCGAAATTGTTCAGTCTCTGACCATTACACGCTACCGTATTTTACGTTATAGGAACCTCCTTCATGGAGTTGCAATGTTCGTTGTATGAAGTACTCCATCGCTCCTACGTGCAGGACGCTTAATAGGCACGCAATGTTTTAGTTATTCTGGAAGTATGGGACTTACCAATTTCATTGTATGTCCCTCTATATGTTTCATATCAAACTAAACATTGTAAGTTTTGTTATATCGGTAGCAATACCGAAGCAAGTCACAGACATGTTGTTTATCAGTAACAGTCAAACAAGCGACGTCTCTTCACAACACGCACTGTCAACAACCTCGAAGCAGCACTGCAGATGTGGACATAAGGCATAGAAATAACCTGGTGCAAAAATATTTTCGCGGAAACTTCCGGTTACTTTTGATAATCCTTCCCTAACAAATGTTCTCTTAGCGTAGATACATGGATTGTGGACAAGTGTAATTGTTTTCACATAAACGCGTATTTCTATCTCATCGCAACGCAGTTAGTTACTGCCATTAAGGTGGGTCCTTAAAAACATGAAAAATTATGGATTATAGCAGTGGGGTTGCATACAGAATAAAACTGTATAGAACATTTTCAAACAAGTTATTTTGTATCGTGGGCAGAGGGATTTAACGGTTCATCTGTCAGACTAGATTTCTCAGTCCTATACACGCACTGGCTTCAATCGATAACTATGAATCTGAGAATTTCACGGATATATTTAAGAAGATGTTTGATCTTTAACTCGCGTACATATCAGATACTTTCGCGTTTGGGTCATTGTTTATCAAAGTCGCCCTTCTGGACTCTAAACCAATAGGTAGGGAAAGGAGGAATTAGCGAGTTCAATGACCTGAATGTTATAATGCACTCGTCTGTGTATACTCAAGCCCCGGTCGTTTGTCTATTAGCTGCTACTCGCTGAAACACAATTTGATGGAATACACGGGGCTTGATCATGCATAGAACAGTGGAGCCTAACGTGGAGTTCACTGAACTAACGAATTTCTCCTTTCCCTACCAATAGCGAACGTTCATGGGATGGCCACGTTATCTTGTCGGATTTACATTAGGCTACTCACTGGAGCAGCAGCCAATGAACAACAAGTAGTTAACTACAGAGTGTACATAGGACTGTGGAGTCCAGCTGACAGGTCGTTGAAACCGCAACATTTCCGGATCCCTATAGATAGATGCACGAGTATTACGCGTATTGATTCTAGGTCAGGCTGGAAGCCAATAATCTATATATCACTGAAACTTCTGTGATTAGGCGACAGCTTTTTCGACACACCTTCGGAGATCGCAAGCCAGTAAAATATTAAACTACTTTGTGGGCTTACACATGCTACCCACTTGTACAGCAAGAAGCCAATGGATGCTTGACTTTGACCAGTGCGTATATAGGACTGAGAAGTCTAGGCTATTGCCAGATGAATACGCGAAATACTCGTGCCTTTACCAATAAATGATCCGTTGGTATGTACACGGAAATGTTGTGGGTTCAACGACTTGCCGGCTGAACTCCACAGTCCTGTGTACACTCCGTCCTCGGTTTCGCGTACATTGGCTGCTGCTACAGTGAGTGGTACAAACATCTTATAAAGTACCACAGGAGTCTGTTTTTATGCAGGTCTGTCATTGGGGTACACTCCTCAAGGAAGAGTTTCTGTAACAGTGACACCGAAGCGAAAGTAATGAATGTGCACAGGAGCTTGAAGTCTGACGTCTTCAGAAATAAATTCACACAATTTCCTATCTCCATCCATCATATTTATACTTCTTACTGTACAAGTAGAAAACACGCACTACTGGTTGCAGCAATCAAAGGCGTGTCAAGACAGCCGCCGTCCAAACAAAGGTGAGAGTGAAGTATACGTTCTTGCAGTTCAACCTGACATAGAGTACATCAGTGACATTCAAGTACTCCTAATTAAGTGCAGCTCTTTAGTAACATTGGAGTGCATTAATATGGCATGCTGTGGAGTGTGGGGCATCGCTGCATTTGCTTAAACAAGTTTCACTTTGAGCTTTCTATTGAGTGGTGGTGTGTATCCACATGTACATGTGAGTTGGCATTTTTTTTTAATTTACGTGTATGCAACACATTTTAATTTTATTTACACGGCCTGCAAATTAATATAAAACCTTCAGAGTGACTCACAGTATTAAACTTGCGAGTCTGTAATTAATAAAACATTTTAAAATATTCTTTGTCATAAGTTAATCTTAGCAATAATTATATTTTAAACTCCGCTGTATTTTATTTGCAAATACGACTGGGTTAGTGTAAATAAAATTTATCCGTGCACTCAGAAAAAGTGTCCTTGGACTTCTGAACCAATAGCAATGGTGTAAAGAAACAGATATTGACTTCCTTGCTTCTTTACCACTTGTGTATCTATGTATCTAACCACTCATCGTAATTGTAGCCAATGAACCAGAAGCTGAAGGCAGAGCATACACACTACTTCAGAATTCAGCTGGTAAGTCGTTGAACCAGTACCTGTTCCGCATGATTATTAATGCATGTCATTATTACATTACGTATTTAACTATTATGTTTATAATTCACTGTCTTTAACATTGCACTGATGTGTAACGAATGCAGTATTTCACACTCTACTACAAAGTTAATTCATTAGGCCAGTGGAACTAAATTATATAGTTAACCGTGAAGAAAATATATACCCGTACATCTTCTTCTGAGATTTGCACTTCCAACAGCCGCGTTGTACCAATCGTTCATTATAAAAGGCATTTACTCACTTGTTACCGCGATGTTGTCTCAATTGTGGTTTCATGCGAACGAAGTCGAGTGCCAGAGCATATATTTGTAAGGCTGGATATCACATGTCGAACATACGTATTAGCATTCAGCTACAATACGGACATACCTTCTATGTCATATATCACTGTAAAAAAACTTCCTTGAATGTTTAGGAAGTTACTATCCCAGAAGCAGTATGGTACAGTTACCATACTTCCGTCTTGTAAATATGCAAACTATTACAGTTATTACAATACAAGTCTTGTAACTTTAGTATGTATTTGACTGTTTTATAATTAGGTTTAGGAGTGTTACCATGGATGTCTGGGAAACTATTCTACCATACCTACTTTCTTAGCGCTCCTATACGCACGTATGGTAAATTTACAAACTATTTTTTAGAGTCTATTTACTACAAGAACATTACTTTACGTGGTTATACATTATGTATCAGTTAGTGTATTCCATATTTTACTAGTCAAAGTTTCAAGTAACTCTGCAAGTTTAATGTTTGAAATTTTTCTTACTATAGAGTGTGTAAAAATATTAATGCCTTGTTAATACGCTGTCAACAAATTTAACACATTCTTGTTTGTTGCAAATATAATATCGTGAAATGTATGTTGTTGTACGTTACATAATTAAACTAGTCAGGAAATTTGTTACGCTAGCAGGCTATATATTTCTTCAGTATCGTCAAATAAACTGCATTGCTTATGGAAGCTCCACTTTTAGACGAGTGAATATTTACTCTGGAAATAACTGCATTACTCCTAAACTCGCAGTATAATTCGTTTCCTCGCGTGTGAAAGAGTTTGTTTAGCAAAGATGTTGTGTAGAGAAGAGCAGGAAGTGTTACAGAAGTGTGTTGACCGAGACAGCGGACGAGCGTGGTGGGCGGTACTTGGAGGCGTGAACAACACGGGTAGGTGTTGTGTGAGTTCCTAGAGGCGGTTAGTCATCACGTGGTCTTGATGAAGTAGGTGTCGTGTGAACGACAACTATGTTGTGTAACCACGTACCTGCATGACTAGTCAGCCTTGCTTGCCGCACGCCTTGTTATGATGGGTGGGGAGAGACCTATACATACACTGTAAAAAAACTTCCTTGAATATTTAGGAAGTTGTAATCCCAGAGGCAGTATGGTACAGTTACCATACTTCGCCTTGTAAATATGCAAACTTTTACAGTTGTTACAATACAAGTCTGGTATCTTTAGTGTACATTTGAGTGTTTTATAAAAAGGTTTAGGAGTGCTGCCATGGATGTCTGGGAAACTATTCTACCATACCTACTTTCTTAGCGCTCCTATACGCACGTATGGTACATTTACAAACTATTTTTAGAGTGTAGGGGAAGGTACATCTCACTAGTTAAATGATCTGCATCTTGTAATACACTGTCCTCATCTGTCTGTTGTTACAGTCAGCACCAGACAGTAGACATAAGGTCGGGGCATAGAAAAGTGAATTATAACGTGTAGGCCATTGAACTCGCAATTATGTTTCTTTACTTACCTATAGGTCTGGGACTTTGTTCGCATTGTACCTTCTAAAATCAGTTTTCACACGAAGAAAGACACATGCAAAATTATTGCAACATGGCCCTCTCAAACTAAACCACGCGGGAAAATGAACACCTTGTGCAAGATAAATTTCGAAAAGAATTTGCGAAAGAGACGTGTCCTATTTTTACGGTGAGAGGTTCCACAACTCGCAGGATACGAACGTTTCTATTGATCGCTATGTGCTGGTCACGTGACCGACTGTAAACTGGTCATAGAGATGGAAGTAAACACGGGCGTCTGTAGTATAAAACCGAGTCTTGCAGATGGCAACGCTGCATCTAAGGCCTACTGCGCGTCTCCGGTAAATTGCATTATAATTAATTTACGTTTTTTTACAGTAAAGTGTACTATTTTAAAATAAATAACATAAATTAAAATATGAGGAGTACTTGTTCCAGTTGAGGGGTTAATCAAATTTTTTTTTTTTAATAAGGCTAACGAAACGAAGTCTTTAAGAAACTAGAGATGAAATTACATAGTTTTAACCGTCACTAATAATTAATTTGTGTCATTCTAATTAATTTAGATCAATTTTCGTTACATTTTATGTAAGGGGTCCAATATATACTGTTAACATGTAGAACTTATTTGTCGTAGAATTTTACTGAAATAGAACTAAGCATTTTTTTTTTAACAGTCGTCATACATATAAAATGTTACAAGAAATATATTTTCGGGATTGTATAGCCTATAATCAATAAAGAAAATGGAAATTAACAAAATTGTCTGCTACTACATAATTTCTTACAACTTTGTTGCTTGTTGCACTTTATATGATTCAACGGCGATTGTTTAATTTTTATTTTACACTGTTATAACTCTTCACAAACGAATAACAAAACGTTTATGAATACACAAATAATTGGAAATAACTCAGAATGTTGATACAGCATTGGAACCTGGTACTGGGTTAAATTTTCCTGCGATGCATCATCCACTGTTGTTATAATGTTTTTCTTATTTACTATACTGTATATAATATAGTGCATTTCGGTTAATAATTTACTGAGTTTTTTATAAAGGCGCAAATTTGTATGTTTCAGTCAATCGCAAAAAAATTACGGTTCATTACACGCAATATCAGTGGCTTTAATTTAAAATGATACTATGTTAATTTTAAAGTAGTATGATTATGCCGGTTCTGGCACATGGAGCCGGAGTGTGGCACAGTGTGGCACCACCCGCCATGTTGTGACGTCACATCCCCGGCCGCCATGTTGGATGACCTTGACCTTTAACCTTGACCCTGACCTTGAGTGTCAAATTACCAAAATTTTCCAAAATTTCGAAAATTTCAAAAAAATTTCAAAAATTCAA